>VDFB02100246.1:0-24523 GCA_007258455.2 Sequoia sempervirens | reverse complement strand
TGTTGGGAAAATTGACTCCAAAAGAGGCGTTCACTAGTAAGAAATCAGATTTGGGGCACATTTGCATCTTTGGATGCCTTGTATATTGTCACATTCCTGTGGAGAAGAGAACCAAGTTAGAACCAACTGTAGAGAAGGGTATCCTTGTTGGGTATAGTGAAACTTCTAAGGCCTATCGGGTTTACATTCCTGCCCTCAGGAAAAAATTTTCTCATAGAGATGTGAAGTTTGAGGAAGAGAGGGATCTTCAGAAGTCTAACAAATTGATGAATGAGGAGGAGAAACCACCCATGATTGAGGAACAAAAATTCCTCAAACTTCAGTCACACAAGATAGAGAGCAGAGCAAGTAGGTTGAGCAGACTGATTAGAAGGAGGAACAAATAATTCCTTAGCCTCAAATTCCTATTATCGAGAAGAGGAGAAATAGGGAAGCTGAGCAGACTCTAAGAGAGGCCCAAGAATATCTTGGTGATCCACAAGATTCAATCAGAAAGAGAAAGGTTCCTTGATGTTATTCTGACTATGTGACACTTATGAGTGAATTAATTGAAGTGGAGCCTTCCAACTTTCAGGAAGCATCCCAACACCAAGTATGGAGGGATGCCATGGTGGACGAGTATTCTTCCATCATGAAGAATAGCATGTGAGAGGTAGTACCACAACTAGAAGGTAAGTTTGTGGTGGGATCGAGATGGTTGTTCAAGATTAAGCATGCTGTAGATGGTAGTGTGGAAAAGTTCAAAGCCCAGTTTGTGGCTAAAGGTTTTTCTCAGAAGAAAGGGATTGACTATGACGAGACTTTCACTCTAGTAGCTATAGGTACTTATCCATACGAGCTATCATTTTTGTAGCAACACAGATGGGTTGGAGAATTCACCAGATGGATGTAAAGATGACTTTCCTCAATGGAGTGATTGAGGAAGAGATTTACATAGAACAACCGGAAGGATTTAAAGCACATTTGAGGGATTCAAGCATGAATGCAAGTTGAAAATAACATTGTATGGGCTCAAGCAAGCTCCTAGGGCATGGTATTCACGTATTAATAGTTACTTGCAGAGTTTGGGATTCATCAAGAGTGAGGGAGATCTAAACTTGTACTATGTTTAGGTGAAGGGAAAACTTCTCATATTGGTGTTGTATGTTGATGACTTGTTCCTCACAGGATCAGAGGAGCTTATAACACACTGTAAGCAGGATCTCGTAGGAGAGTTTGAGATGAAGGACTTGGGGTTGATGCAGTACTCACTAGGATTGGAGTTGTGGAAAAAAGAGGGAGAAATCTTTCTTGGACATGGGAAGTACTTACTTGATATCTTGAAGTGATTCGAGATGGAGAACTATAAGCCCATGTCCACACCACTTGTGACCAACTGGAAGAAGATTGATGCTTCCAGATCAAAAGCAGTGGACCTGACTTTATACAGATAATTGATAGGCTCTCTTATGTATTTGGTCAACACTAGGTTAGACATTTCTTTTGCAGTGAGCTCACATAGTCAGTTTATGGTGGAAATTAAATGTGTGCATTGTATAGCTGTGAAAAACATGTTTTTTAGGTATCTCTGAGGCGCAATTGATTATGGGCTGAAGTATGTTCAATAGGATGGAGTGAATCTTGTGGGGTTTATCAATGTAGATTGGGCAGGTAGCACAACTGGTCAGAAGAGCACTTTAGGGTGCAATTTTAGTTTGGGATCAGGAGCAGTCTCTTGGTACAATAGGAAATAGAAGTCGGTTGCATTGAGTTCTGTAGATGCCGAGTATATGGTAGCCAGTATGGCTACATGTGAGGATAGCTGGCTTCAAAAACTTCTAGCTAGGCTCTTTGATTAGGAGCTAGATCTAACAATCATTTACTGTGATAATTAGAGTTGTATCAAACTCTCTAGGAATCAGTGTTTCATGACATGTCCAAGCACATTGAGATCAAGCACCTCTTCATTAGAGATTGTCTGGAGAAGGGGACAGTGAAGCTCCAATACATTCCTATGGACTAACAAATAACATATATCCTAACCAAGGCCTTGTTGAAGAGTAAGTTTGAATTCTTCAGGGATAAGTTGGGTGTTGTGCAGAACACCTTCCACGCTAAGAGGAAGTGTTGATTTTTCCATAGCTCGAAAGGTGGAGTGTGGAGTTGCTTTAAAGTAACTCAAGTTGGATTTTCAGCAACAACAATTTTTTTATTCATTAATAAAATGTTTCTGGTTTGTGAGGTTAAGATAAGACCGAGAGTGATTTTATGTGTGATTTAAAGCTAAGTAATGTAAGGAAAGTTTCTTTTCTTGCACGTTGATTTAAAAAATTTGAGGCTATATATGTAAGATTGCTATAGCAAATCTGTATTGTATTTTCGAAAAGAAATTTTTCTATTTGGTTGAATAGAAGATGGAAAACATTTGTAGGTTCTTCCCCGCATTGGGGTTTCCTAGGTATATCTGTGTTATTGCGTTCTTTGATTGGCTTCTTGTTATTTTTTCTTCCATTGTTATTAGCTGTTAAATAACCTAGTATATTAATTGTTTTAAATCAGATAGATAAATTGTTTTGATTCTATTCTATGAATTTGTTGTGCAATTAATTTGTAGATGGGTTATAAGAAATTAACACAAATCATTGCAATCAAGAGTTACAATATTTATAGTGAATATATTTTAATTACTTGTATTCTTTTATATTTATCTTATTTTGTAGTACTTACTAACTCAAGTCGTGTCTACATATGAACTTTTGATGCTAATGCTACTGAACTTATTTTTTTATTTTGAATCTCGTATTGCACGAGTCAGAGTACACCAAAAAGATGACAACAACAGGGTATTTATTTAAATTATACTATATCTTATAGGGGGTAAAGATACAACATATTTATTTATGAGAGTTAGACTTACTCTTATTTCTAGCTTTTACCAATGCCTTACAAAGGAGGTCCAATTAAGTAGAATTTTGGGATATATGATGCCTGATAACTATGCTTTGATCATTCATGTTTGATTATGTGGAAATGAATGAAAAGGAATTATATTCTAACAAGTGTTGTGCAGTTGAGTCCCTGTTAAGGGCTAGAAGAATAGGTTTGACTCAAATGCATAGAAAAAATACCAACAAAGGTTATGGTAGTTTACAGTGTAGATGATCATACAAGTATACTAACTTCATAACTATTATCATTGTAGATGCATATAAGTACAATAGTAAACACAAGTAAAATAGTATACATATTGTTATTGTAATTTTTTCTTCCCATCATGTATTTCTATTTATAGATAGGCTAAGGTGATGAAAAAGAGGAAAATCATAGATAGTCTTAGGAAGTGATATAGAGTAGAACACAAAAAGGCAATTGTCAATTGAAAAATATGCATTAAAAGCAAATCAATGCCTATCGACTAACTCTCGAGAGGACTGTAGCAACAAACAAAATTTGACAAGAATGATTTTTTTTCTTTGCCCCATTAAATGCATCAATAGGAATTGAGTTTTCTATTGTAATATTTTCCCATAAGTGGTAATTATGCCATAAAGTTTATAGGTCATTGGTAAACTTGTGTAGTGTAACAAATTGAAAGTTGTTTACAAGTGTGAGATATATATCCAACTGAAACTTCAAATGTTCAATATGTAAAATATTGGCTAATTATTATTATATTATTATATTATTATATTACTTTATTATATTATTATACAATTTTTATAAATTTTGAAGAAGGGTATGTGTAGGATCATCATGGAAAAAAATAGGCCCTTAAGTGGCAAAAAATTTAGAAATATCAGAGTTAGGCAACTTGATGTAAAAATTTGAATAATTTGTCTATATTATTTCAAAAATATGTAAGAATAGAATCTATAACAAATTGAATGTAGTTTCTAAACTACTAGGTTTATTTAAAAAAAAAAATCTATTTGGTGAAAATTTGAAACTTCAATGTAGTAGTACTTAAATTTTGGAAAAATAAGAAGTAGGTGT
Organism: Sequoia sempervirens; assembly: GCA_007258455.2. Taxonomy (NCBI): domain Eukaryota; kingdom Viridiplantae; phylum Streptophyta; class Pinopsida; order Cupressales; family Cupressaceae; genus Sequoia; species Sequoia sempervirens. The sequence continues at coordinate 20,551 of VDFB02100246.1, read as the reverse complement.
CTCTGCTTGACCACCCTAACCACAATAAAATGATAATATTTTTTATAATAATTTAGATATAAGTAGAGGACTCATATCCCCATGTGATGCATTTTTTGTAATTTTTTCCAAGTAAATAATTAATTATGAATTTTCTATTACAAATTTTGAAAAATATAAAACTTGTATGTCTAACCACCTTAACTTGGTCAAAACTTCATGAAATTTTTTTTAATCCTATAGTATGCAAAGCATAGAATGTGATGCATGTTTTGATTCAAAATGTAATACTATTGAAAGCTATAGATGTTTTTCAATCACCTATCAATCAGACTTTAGTCAGAATTCAAATAGAAATTGAATAATAATAATTATTTATTAAATTCAAAGCAAAGCATAATTATATTGGTGGAAAGCTGAGAATCTCCTTTAAAAACTCTTTTTGTTTCATCAATTCTTGGGTAAAAAAAAAAATCGCCACCACATACCCTATAAATACCCATCATATTGCCACTTTTTGGCCCCTCATGATCCCGCATTACACCTAGAAACATGATAATACATTGAACATGGTCTCATATTAATAGAGTTGGTCATGTTTAAATCTATAGAGATTTTGAAGAACTTAGAATTTAACTGACCTTAAAGCATGATATATTCCCCTCTTGCACGTGAAATTGAAAAAAAAAATGACTTTGTGAAAAAGACTACAATCCTTGAACAACCAAGTAAAATAAATCTAACATTAATATATGATTTACTAGTATTAATATTCCTTTACAAATGAAGGCTTAATAACAAACAACTAATTCACCAATTTAAAATATTCTTATTTGTAAAATTATAAATGCCCAAGCTTTTTTAGCATAACATGTTAAAATTCCATAACTATTTGATATTTTATTCATGGAAGTAAAGGTCCTTAACCATATGAAAAGATAATAATTTTGGTAAAAAAAAATCAAAATATATATTTTAAGTAGGTCAATTCCTTATACTGAATTAATGGAAAACATGCTACTATAAATGATCTAGACCCATAGGAGTATCTAGGGGTCAAGACTTGAAATTGCTAAAACTTAAATGTGATATAAGCTGAAGAAAATCATAACAATTGTGGTACAACAATAATTATAAAACTATAAGGTGATCAAAATAGATGATAAAAAAAAATTAAAATAAAGTACCCACGAATAGAGGGAAGCAATGTAAAAATATTACAACTATAGTTATTTGCATAAATTTAGTACATAATAGAGTGCATGATATTACATACATTGTAAATAGTTCTTATTATCATGAATGTGAAGACAATATGTACTACAAAATTCTAAAGGTTCCAAAGGATATCCATAAATTTTATATGCCAACATTGAGGTATGCCTCAAGAATATGCAAGGTGTGATGACTAAGATACAAAGTCATATTTTTATTTTAGCTACAAATCAATCAAGTTACAAGTTTTACTCAACACTTACATATTCCCAACTATGCTCTTTGTCTCAATCATATTAAAAATAGACCCTTAAGAATATATTGCAGTTAATGCTTAGATTTTTCAACCAACAAAAAACACTAGTCAAGATGTTTAGAGCAGTCAATTATACCATAAAATTCATTGAAAGAAGGTCGATACAAGCTTTTTTTCTACTCTAAATTGAACTCTAATACTCCTAATCTAGATCAAAATTTTTATAAATATTCATTTTCAAAATAAAATACCTTGGTAATGGTTTTAAAAAATACAATATGCATGATGATCTAGAAAAATAGTGGATTGTAGGGGTAGGCATGTTTAAAATTTTTAGCAATAAAAGGAAGCAGGTTACCTCACTCAACTGCTTCTTGTCTTCCAATAATCTCTGCTTCATCTCAACAAAACTCCTCAACTTCCTTCTTTCTTTTGCCAGGTCATGTTGCTTAGACTTGCTTTTGCTACCAACAATAATCTCAATTTCTTTTTTTAACTTCCCTTCTACTTATTGTTCCCATCTATTATGTTCGATTCATATATTATTGAAATGGGGTTAAATAGCAACGACATTCAAAATATTATTTGGAAACACAATCCAAAGTAAAACACCTAGAAATATTATATATTCTTATAGGACATATAAAACCTATTTAAGAGGTTCCCATGGATATTGATTATAAAATCTTAAGATCACCAATCGTTGTTAATATTTCTCCTCCAAGGTTCAGATGATAAAAGGTTCTTGCATAATAGAGAGCACAACCATAAGAACCATTAATAATGAAGATAGTCATCTAGCACACATGGAATAATTGCTAATGATTATTCAAAATTAGTTTTCACCATTGATGATTCTAATGTCCTACACAAGATGGTAACTATGAATTAGTGAAGATAGCATTGTAAAAAAGCAAGCTAAATATATTGCTAATAATAGGTATACATCGATACATATGCACTGTTAGAAATTGAAAAGCTTCTTGATGAAGCCTTAGGACTCTATTTTTTGACATGTTCACTAAACAAAACAATCCTTGTGATAGTATGTGGTAAAAGGGATAATCGTCGTTGTGAAAAACCTGCATGAAAGCAGGCTTAGGAATTTTGCAGTGACTAATATTGATCAGTTTGGGTGCAAGCCTTAGATAGAAAAAACATCTTCCTCTTATCTGTTAAGCCTCTATGAGTCAGATTTGGCAAGTTATGTCAATTATTCGCTATCTTCCTGCCCTAATTTCACTATAGATGGGCTCGGTTTTCTGAAGAAATAATTCTTTTACTGTTTTTGCTTTCAGGAGCTATATTGAAATGTAAGTATTCAAGATATTTATATACAGATAGAGAATCACCTTTAGTACACATGGGAAGTGTAAAGACATAAACTCCATGGATGGAAAGTTCATTGATGAGCCTGACCTGGGAACTCGATCCTTACATCGAATCCCATTGGAGCTCATGTTTATTTCCTTCCCTTCAGCGTAGTATTGATGGTGAGTCACATTTACAAAAAAACCTATGATTTGAGGCCCATGAACCGATTTAAGAGTGATTATATTGATGTTTTTGCCAAAAAAAATACCCCTTTTGGAACCATAGCTTTCCCAAAACAAATTTTAAACAACCAAAGTTGAAAATCTCTGCTAGAAACTACAAGCTTTGAAATCAAAGCATCTTAGTATATTTTTATTTTGGTAGTTCATTCTTGATGTTTATGGTATTTATTTGATTAAGCTTGCACTCTTAATGAATGCCGATGTCAATTTTAAATGATTTATTTTAATTAAATTTAATGTTAATTATATGGTTATTTAAGCTAACCAACATTTAGAATCAGGTTGATTATCTTTTATAATTTAAAATAAATTCAAGTATGTATTTTTATTTCTATTTTAAAATATGATTCATTTGTTTTAGATAGATCATGAAAGAGAGTAATCTAGCAGTACTTTAGTGACATGTTGTTTCAAATTTTTTTATGGCTATAGTAAATCGATTGTCATTATTATTCAAAGGAAAATTTATTGAAGGATATTTTGAGTGTCATTCCAACATGCTTAAATAGGGATGATTAGTTGAAAGTATTATTTGTTGGTATCTGGCGACTGATCATGCTATACTGTACATTCTTTATATATCCTCGCTGGGGTCCAGGGCCGGGCCAGGTCCCAGGCGGGGGTTTGGGGGTGGTAGCCCCCGAGAATTTTTTTTTCCCCCATTTTTCGCTTCGTCACCGACAAAAGAAAAAATGACTTTGTAAAACCCTAATTTTGGAAGCTTCTAAAAAGCTTGTTATAAGGGGTTGGGATGGGAGTTACAATATGTAGAAAAAGATGATTATTCGCGAGATTGTAATACATTTTGCACTGGATAATAAAATCATTGGATGGTGTGGTTTTGTGGATGTAGCCAGGATTGGGTGAACCACGTTAAATTCTCTATGTTTTATTTCTGCTATAATTTTTGTGTGTTTTATATCTCTATTTTATTGATCAAATCTGCATTTAATTGTTAGATATTTGCCTTCTAACCCTAACATTATTGAGGACTCTCATTGTGGATTTATCAGAATAGATAAATAATTTTAGATTAAAGGTATATAAATTTATGCAATTTGACATGAACACTAAAATTTATTGTTGAACAAAGGTTGTCATTGATGTCGAAGGCCTTTATGGTTGTCAAAGAAGTTTACTGTTGTCAAAGGAATCTTTTTAGGAGATCAATGAGAATTAAATGAAGTTGTACTATCATACCTCTTTATGTTGGTAATTGTACTGTCATATCATTTTGAGTTGCATAAATATTAATTGCCAACTATATTGATAAAATAAGTTGAGGAGTGTTTGTGTTTTGAAAGTGTGTTGCACAATATCTACTGAATAATGAGGATTAAATGTATCATATGTAGATATCAAAAGATAAGTGTGAATTGTACTGATTGTAGTATCTTTGCAATATCATACATGCATCTACTCACTATGATAGAAGTGATCCAGAAGTTTGATCTAGAATGTTTCAATTTAGTTTCTCAAGGTAGACGATTTATCTGGCAATACAATTATGTTCAATATTTCTTTATGAAGGTGAGTTTGGCTCTACGTTTTGAATGTAGAGTATTCTTGTACATGTTATCATATTCCCGAGTTTTTAGAAGATATGTTCAACATGTTAGAAGTCTGAAATAATAGTCCAGGTTCTCTGTGCTTGTCTATCAACTAGTTGGTTTTCGATACTGTGTGGTGTTAAGATAGGACCTAGTTAAGGTTCTTATGGTAGCACACAACATCACATTATTTTGGTGGCAAAAAAATTGATTTAGGACTGACCTGTTACATGTTTCATGCAATTTGAATTTAGTTCCACCTTATGTCATCCCAGTTAATTACAGATCCTTCGCTGACATGGAGTAATGGTAATGTAATGCCATATATATACTATTCAGTTACACAAATACATAATGTAAAATATAATTGAAGAGAAGGTGGTAAATGAATGTATAAGGAGATGACTATGCGAGCATGAGTTATTCAGTGTGAAGCATCTCAATTACTGTGTGCCATTATTAAAAGATCTTAAGAAGTGTAGTAGAGTGTCTAAATCAAGTTAGATTAATTGTAAGCTATGTAATCTACACTGAAGGCCCGCAAGCTTTATCATTATAACTCTATAGGATTCGTGTTCTACTTATAGAGCTACTGCTCAGATCATTGTATTGGGGATTGGTGCCTACAAATACATTCATGGATTAGTGTCTTCGGTGGGTTGGTGCCTAATTCATATTATAAAGTCCCTTATTATATTCTTGCTTTGTGATGTGTAGTGCCCCTCCCCAATTCACCCTTTCATGATGCTTGATTTGGGTTGGTTAGTTTAGATTGTTTGTTAAATGTTATTCTTGGCTAATTAAAAAATTAAATATTAAATAATTATTGAATAAAAGTGTTTTGATAAATAAATATTGAAATATAAATACAGTTGTAAATAAATATAGCTATAATATAATATTAAAATAAAATAAAATAAATAAATAATATGTAGTAAAAATAATAATGATAACAATCGCATGTAAACAAGAAAGAGGCAATTAGTTTCCATGACAGTTGCATGGAAATTTTTAAGGAAAGAATTAATGAATTCGAAGGGGTTGTTAGTGGTAATGATGGGAAAATATTTATTGCTCCCTTTTATTCTCCCTGCCATTCTTTTTCCCATTCTGGCTTGGAGCCGACGGTTAGCAGGTAATTATTCAAAGAGTGGTTGGGCATAAAAATGGAAAAAAGTTTCTATTATTCATTTTTTTTTCATCGTGTGGGAGAAAAAGCTCAGGCCACCACATTGTAGTATGCTTTTGGGGTCGATATGCAGATGTGCCTTGGTAATTAAGTTCTTTACAAGGATCTGCTTTCAATCGTCTCCACACCCCTTCGAAACTTGAAGATCTCGACGTCTGCAACATCTACCAAAACACTTGCAGCTGCATATTTTGTCAAAATAAATAGACTTTCCTCTGTTACGCGGGTAGCATGTCAAATTGCCTATACTTTGGCTTGGAAACTTCTAAGTCCTTTTCATTTATCCTGTAACCATTTCATTTCCTTGAGCTCCGCGCCTCCACATTTGCATGCAAATCGGTGATTGCATTTGTCTGAAAGTTTCTAAAACAATTCGAGCGAATCCAATTTGTGCATATTCGATGACTTTTATATTCTTTTGAAAACTATTCCTCTAGTTTAAATCTCTCCCTCTGCAACTATTTTTCTATTATAATCATGTAGTGTAACCTATTGATTTGAGAGTTACCATTTCGGTTGAGTTTATTTTTGTATACTCTTGTTAATGTTTTCTTTTAGTGTTGAACAATAGGATTAGCAACTGCCTTGTTGAGAACTGGATTCTTTTCCTCATTTTGTGGATTGTATAAATATATATGTATATATTGGTATGTGTGTATTAATACACATTATTTACTATGCATAGATAATAAAGAAGAGAAATAAAATTTAAATTATAAAGTAATTATGTTTTATGTTTTATAAAAGAAAGATATTTTAATTGTGGTCATTTGTGCAATGTTTGTTCATATTAGATTATTGAGAGTTATTGTTATGTGAATCAATCTATTTTGTAGATAAGTGACTTACATATACATATAATTAAAAGATTTGATTAAATATATGAACTAGATTGTCTTTTTATTGAGTAATAAATGCCGATTGCTTTTATAACTATTTAAGAGTTAAAATGTAAATTACTATGTAATTAGTTAATGGGTACATTTGTTACTGTGGTATTTATTTAAGCTTGCACTTTGAATGAATGCTGATGTCAATCTTAAATGATTTATGTTAATTAAATCTAGTGTTAATTATATGGTTATTTAAGCTAACCAACATTTAGAATCAGGTTGATTATCTTTTATAATTTAAAATAAATTCAAGTATGTATTTTTATTTCTATTTTAAAATATGTTTCATTTGTTTTGGATAGATCATGAAAGAGAGTAATTTGGTAGTTCTTTAGTGACAGGTTTCAAATTTTTTTATGGCTATAGTAAATCGATTGTCATTATTATTCAAACAAAATTTATTGAAGGATATTTTGAGTGTCATTCCAACATGCTTGAATAGGGATGATTAGTTGAAAGCATTATTGAGGGCTCTCATTGTAGATTTATCAGAATAGATAAATAATTTTAGATTAAAAATGTATATAAATTTATGCAATTTGACATGAACACTAAAGTTTATTGTTGAACAAAGGTTTCCATTGATGCCAAAGGTGTTTATGGTTGTCAAAGAAGTTTACTGTTGTCAAAGGAATCTTTTTAGGAGATCAATGAGAATTAAATGAAGTTGTACTATCATACCTCTCTATGTTGGTAATTGTACTGTCATATCATTTTGAGTTGCATAAATATATATTGCCAGCTATATTGATAAAAGAAGTCGAGTGTTTGTGTTTTGAAAGTGTGTTGCACAGTGTTTGCTGAATAATGCGGATTAAATGTATCATACATGGATATCAAAAGATAAGTGTGAATTGCACTGACTGTAGTATCTTTGCAATATCATGCATACATCTATTCACTATGGTAGAAGTGATCCGAAAGTTTGATTTAGAATGTTTCAGTTCAGTTTCTCAAGGTAGAAGATTTCTCTGGCAATACAATTGTGTTCAATATTTCTTTATGAAGGTGAGTTTGGCTCTACAGTTTGAATGGAGAGTATTCCTACACATGTTCTATCATATTCCTGAGTTTTTAGAAGATATGTTCAACATGTTAGAAGTTTGAAATGATAGAAGGTTCTCTATGCTTGTTTATCAACTAGTTGGTTTTCAATACCGTGGTAACGACTAGTAACATGTGGTATTAAAAGTTAGTGTGTGGTGTTAAGATAGGACCTGGTTAAGATTCTTATGGTAGCACACAACATCACATTATTTTGGTTTCAACAACAAATTTGATTTAGGACTGACCTGTTACATGTTTCATGCAATTTAAATTTAGGTCCACCTTATGTCATCCTAGTTAATTACGGATCCCTGGTGGACATGGAGTAATGGTAATGTAATGCCTTATATATAATATTCAGTTACATAGATACATAATGTAAAATATAATTGAAGAGGAGGTGGTGAATGAATATACAAGGAGATGACTATGCGAGCATGAGTTATTCAATGTGAAGCATCTCAATTACTGTGCATCTTAAGGAGTGTAGTAGAGTGTCTAAATCAAGTTAGACCAATTGTAACCTATGTAATCTACATTGAAGGCCCACAAGCTTTATCATTATAATTTGGTAGGATTGGTGTTCTACTTGGGTAAATGCAAGAAGATGAGTCCTTGAAACGTGGAAGTTTTTGCCTTAGGAAAAAAAATGAAATCGACTTGCAAAAAATGGGATCCTGTTTAGCTTCGAGATCCCGAGTCTAAATTTAAAAAACAGGATCCCGTTTTGAAAAATTTTCAAAGTGGGATCCCGTTTTGAAAATTTTCCAAAAATGAAAATTTTCAAAAATGGTTTTCAAAACAGGATCCATTTTTGGAAACTTTCAATTTTTGAAAAAAAATCATTTTCAGAATTGAAAACTTTTTTGAAAATGGACCATTTTTAGCAATTTTCAAAATGCGTTCCCATTTTACAAAACGGGATCTCGTTTCGTAGAACAATAAAAAAATTGTTTTTTTATGAAACATGATCTCCTTTTAAAACGGGATCCTGTTTTTTAAAATATGAATTTTTGGCTGGGTTTTTGACTTGTTTTTTGGTTTGGGAAATGGCTTGGGGACCCGAGCCTAAGCTTTGGACCTGTTTTGACTTGCAACTTGAAGGTCATGTTAATGTCACAAGAAAATAATGACTTTGGACATATGTTTGAAGACCTCTTTTGCGGATTTTTTTACGAAATTAAAACCCATTATAGATGAGACAGTGTAGATTCCAAATATGTAATTTTTTTTACAATTTGATTATTTTTTCTATTTTTCAATTAATTTCTAATGAAACTAGTCCATAAACTTGAATTATTGGGATTTTTTAGTATTTGAATAACTTTTTATTAAAATATTTTTTTGTAAAACGAATTGCACCAAAACATACTTTAGATAATTCCTTTCAATTTTAAAAAAAATAAAAAATGATAATTTTAGGTCATCTTATGCATGTCGTACACGGCGATATTTCAAAACGACAAATATGTCTAATAAAAATTTAACCAAAAAAATTCAATAAAAAATTACAAAAAAAATATCTAAAAATGTTTCAAAGTGAGTCACAAATATTTTCCCAAAGGATTTAGAAAAACACGATAATTTAGGTCAAAATATGGATGTTGTACATGTGCATGGTATGGTAAAAAAAGTGACTTTTGGGGACATTGGTTTTTAGAAATGCCCATTGAAAGTCAATTTGTACTATCTAGGTATTGAAATAAATTGGCATATTTGGAAACTAGACTTAGAGTACTCCATTTTACGATCAAGAATTGTTTTAACTCCATCTCAAGTGCTTCAAATTTTAAGGTCAAATGTGACTAATTTTGGCGCCCCAGGAAATGACTTCCACTTTTTGTAATAAAGTGATCTCAACTTTCGCGACACACTAATTATACATAGTGCTCGATCATTGTATCATGGATTGGTGCTACAAATACATTTATGGATTGGTGTCTTCTGTGGGTTGGTGCCTACTTCATATTGTAAATTCCTATTATATTCTGCTTTTGGGAGGCATGATTTGTAGTATATCCAAGCAGCCTATTTCACCATGTTTTTCCCATCTCAAGCTCACAAGGCAGATGCTCCTCATGTGTCCTTTGATGTTTCCTTTTGATTGTGCTGTGAGAGTACCCTAAGTTTCATGTTTAGTTATATGTGTTGGCTAAGATTTTAAATAGACGATTCATTGATGACCCTCTGCCCGTGATTTTGTTCCCTTCATTTATAATATTGTGTTATATTTGTATAAATTTTAGTAAGTCCACATCTACTCAATCTTATGACTATAGTTATTTTTGTTATTTTAGAGAAAACCTTTAGTTGATATTGAAAATATTTGTTGCTCCATTAACTTCCTTAGGGGGTATTTTTAATATTATAAGTTATTATCTATGCATGTACATTTTATTGCGAGCTACCATATTTTGAGTGCCCATGGAGGAGCCAACTTAGTCCATAGAATATGAATTTACAATTGTACATGTATCTTCTCTAAAGCCTTCCACAAGAACCCACTTTGTGTATCTCTTGCATCCAATGTAGTCCATATGTCTATGCATTCCAAAAAAATTCAACAAATACATTTTGAGCTTGTAATAATGGTATTACAACTTGTATCCTCACCTTAGAGGCAGGGTTTGTGTTTTATCTATTTCAAATATGTTAATATATTTATTAGATGTGATAATTAACTTATTTAGTCAGTTTATTATATAGAATTAAAAAAGTAATATAGAAATGAAATCATTTGAATTTTTTTTAACTATATCAATAATGTAAGTCTTATTCAAACATTAATTTGAGGATAACATTTTAATTTTATTAATTTTTTGTTCTTGGTTGAATAGTATTGAAAAATATTATAGCCATCATAATAGTCCTTATCAGTTGTAAGATGGAAGGTTAACTTAATATGAAAATTAATTATTCCTTCAATAACATTCTTTTCTATAAATTTGCATTGTTGAATTTTAAAATATTTATTTTTTGAAAAAATATTTACACCCAATATAAGTATGTACTAAATATATTTAATTATATGTTCACAAAAATTTTTTTAGGCTTACTAAAATAGCTTGCTATTATCTAATATCAAATTATTATTTCAGTGTGAAGAATTTGATTAGCAAGAATTTAAGTTACTTACAATTAACGTCTCACAATTACTACAATAGTGCACTATTTATGCAACCTAATACCCACTAATGTTCACTCCAATTACAACTACAACTATCAAATCATTAGCATGAATGAAATATAGTGTGGTCAAGCACATTTTTGATCCAAAATAATGTCACCATGAATTTAATTTGGAACTAGATTTAAGTTCGCAACTAAATGCATTCTAACAATTCTATTGTCCAACTTGACAAAAAAAGAGACTATTTCACAATCTTTATCTCTAGTAAATATAACAACTAATCAATGGAAAGAACTTGATGCAATGTGTCAGTTGTTTTAGTTTTTCTTTTTATATAAAGCTACTTATGGAAGTAGGGTGTGTGGAAGGATGTTGTGGAAGGAGGAAATAACTTTAATTTTTCCTCATTTCCTTGTGGCTTTCATAATTAGGGTTAGGTTAGATTCAATTAGGGTTAGTGTTCAATTAGAGTTACGGTTGGGGTTCAATTTTAATTGGGTACACCTTTACATTTCACACTATGTTTGGGTCCCTTAATTAAATTGGAATTAATTAAGCCTCTAATTGACCCAATTATGCATTTAAAATCCTAATTAGTTTCATTTTCTAAAGGGGAACCTATATTAAAAAATTACAAACATCAAATTAAACACATTGAAAATTGTGTGTCATAGATTTAGATCCTAGGGCCCATTCGCCCAAGGGTGAATGGGTCCCCTTTAGATTCCGAAACCCAATTTAAAATATGTTTTTGGTGGTATTTTAATGATCCCAATTCAATTGCAATTGTTGGCTTTTGAATTTTAATTGTTAGGAAATTAGAAAATCACCTATAAATACATAGTTATTTTATCAATTCAAAACATCTAGCAAGAGGGAAACTTTCACAAGTGCGAATATTATTGTCAAGAGCATTTAAGAATAGATTTCTTAGTCATCTACAACAACATTCAAGATCCTAGCATTATGTCAAAGTTTATGTGTGTTCATGTTTTTGGAGCTAACATTGTGATGTAAGTTTCAAGCATTCAAGCATCAAAATCCATCATCAATCAAACCATTTTATGCAAGAACAAGACCTTAGAGAGATGCGTTAGACTTTATTCCTCTAAGGATCTCTATTCAAGGGTTTGGTGAGTTGCAACAAGCTAGTGTTCATTCATCATTCCTTCTCTTTATCATTATTTCATTTCAAGGTTTAATTACCAAAATGGGGTTTGACCAAGGAAAACGCCTATTCACAAAAAAAAATAAAAATTTCCCTCTCTTTTGTATGTATAGGTTCATAGGTGAAAATGATTGGAATTGAAGATCTCAAAAGTGCAAAATTGCAAAAGTTGTCACTAAAAGTTGTCAAGGCCATATAAACTCAGACCTCAAATTCATTTTTGACCTTTTTTAGTAAAAACTATGGGAAAAGGAATCTTAGATCCATCACCAGAGGCTCCCAAAAATTGAGGAAATTTTTTGTACAAGGACTCATTCACCATTTGGACACTTAGCAACAACTTTTGGTGATAGGTTTTTAGTGTCTTACCTTCTTCAAATATGTCAGAAGTTTGTTATTTTTGTTAAAGTTATGCTTAATATACATGATTCGAGTCTCACATTGCATATTTGAGTTAATTTACTATTTTATTTTTATCACCCAAAAGTGTTGTTTAGGTAGTTTTTACCCCGTCCTCAATCATAAGGAAATTTACAAGATCTCCAATTGGCTTGACTCACCTTGGCTTGAAAGTCAATCCTACCATTGGGGGATCTAATTTCCTAATGAAATAGGAGAAAGTTAGGTTCATTACACCCCATTTTTCCCATTCTATTTTTAGTAAATTATTGGTGAATCGCCCATTTTAGTGAAGAACCTATTTTTCTATGTTTCACTTGTTACAAAGAAATTTATAAGGTTTTGAGGATCATCCTTCAAGATTACTCCTTACCTTATACTATTAAGAGCTCATTATAAAATTTAACATTATTTTTTATGGTTATTGGAGTGTCGGGGATTAGAGATTCATTGTACCCTTTGCTTTCAATCAAAGATCCTAAGGCGTGACAAGGTTTAATTGGTCATCGAGGATCAGGGATCCCCTTTACTTCTTACTCAAAGAGTGAATTATTTTGTTAATGTTTTATATCATCAGGTTTCAAAGATCAAAAATCTCCTTTTCCTTTTAATTGCAATGAGAATTCATGTTTTAGGTTTGACCGAGTATTGGGGACTAGAGATCCACCATACCCTTTTTGTTGTTTTTTTTTTATTATGGGAAAAATAGGTTTTGATGGGACCTGAAACCTAGTACAAAATGGTTTTGAAGGGACCTGCAACCCTATCATAGATAGGCAAGCTGAAAATAATATAACACACATACAATCAGCAACCCAATAGCAGCTACTAAAAGATAAAAAATGACTACACCAGCTGCATCATTCAAACAAGAAAGGGACCAAGAACCCTTTACAACCAAGTTTTATCTGGAACTAGAAACCCATAGATACACAAAAAAACCTCTTATAGTTGTTAGGCATCAGCAAATCAGCTGCTCATGGAAGATACCACTGAGCCAAAGGAGATAACCAACTTAATGGTGTAGAACACCATCAAACCCATAATAAAAAATTCCAGCACATCCAACAATCCCATCTCAATAGGGGAGTTAGAGAGCACAATGGACTATAGAAGCCCAACAACCAACATGCTACAACAACCCACCACAAATGGTGGTAAGGGGACATCAATAGAAAATGTGAGAAATCAACATCCCTACAACACAAACTCACCTGGTACTAGGAAACCAACTTAGCCTCCACCTCTAAAGGAGAGAGATCCCCTCTACTAGAGAGGAAATCACGATCGACTAATCTTCCATAGCCTGTAAACTCCAATCCCCTCAACCTCCACCTCCATAGGAGAAGCAACCACCTCAATATGATCAACAACTGAGGGAACGAGAAACCTTCACCTTTCATTTCCACCTCAAAAGGAAATGAACCCACCTCCATAAGGTCTTAGGAGAAATCCAACACAACAACCAGACAAGCGACCATAGTATCCTTTAGTAACCTTTGTACCAGGACCAAACTGTGAAAAAAAATATTAAAACCAAAAAATAGCCATAAACTCATCATAACAAGAATAAGGAAAATAAACATCTAAGGATTCAAGAAAAGCTTGACAAGATGCCCATCCTTAAGCCAAAAACAAAAAAAATGAGGAAACAACAACTAGCATTGAGAGAAAATGCTTGAAAACCACCCAGCTAAAAGAACACCTTCTGGAAACAACACAAATCTACAACATAGAAGTAAGCCAAAAAGGGTTTGGTACAAACACGAATCCAACACCCTTAAGCACCACAAGAACTCCTCTCCAACAAACCATATCTCCACCTATAGAGAAGATATCCCTGCCATAACCAAACAAGAGAAGGAGGAAAGAACACAAAAGAGGGAAAACTTCACCTTCAATGTCAAAATAGACATCAAGGTCAGAATATAAAACAATAATTCCACCCTAGCAAACTGCAACCAAACATAAACATGGACATAGTCTATACCCAACCAACCAAGACCTAGGGTCTTCAAGAAAAGCATAGGGAACAACCTCCACAATAGAAATAAATCACCCTAGAATACAAAAACAAGAGCCAAACACAAGCAACTCATAAACTCTAGAAAATAGAGGCACTAGGATCAACTAGCTTTAGCAAGCAAAGAAACCCACAACCACATCATCACTAGAGGAGCGGACAAAGATCTAAGCAAAGAGCTACCATAAAAAAAGCACCAAACAAACACCCCACGAGGCAACAAGCACCAATAGGGCTAAAAGGAACTGCAACCAAGAGAAAAATAGGGGGTAGAACACTGCACCAAAGCTTGGAGAGAAATAACAATGTCATCCCAACACAACTCTTGCGACCCTAAAACAAGAGAGCCCACAACACCAAGCATCAACAAATAAAAGCCATCATAAGAAAGGCACAAATAACTGGCCTAGAAGAGACTAACCATAGAGCATGACTAAATGCCCCATAAATGGCCAAACCAATCACAGATCAAGTGAAAAGAAAAGCCACCCACCAAAGGCTTTGAAGACATACCACTGGAGCCCATAAACAAGAAGGCAAGGCAAGGGAAACCCACCAATGAAGACAATGGAGAGAGGGAAAAACCTTGAAAAGAAACTTTCATCCCTACATACTAGTTAGGGCCTAACAAATGTCGTGATCTCCCCACCAGAAACCTTGCCACAAGCCTCCCACAAACCGCACCAACATCCAAGACAAAACCACACAAAAGCGATGAAGAGGCCATAAGGAAATTGTTTGTAGCTTGAGCAGTAAAAGACTAGGAACCAACAAGCATTTTGCATCATCATCTTCATCAGATTCAAAGCCTCCATCATCCCTTGCAGAAGATTTCAAAAACCCCACTCTAGAGCTCTTCCCACTCATGTCCATCATCTTCCACTTCCTTTTTTGTTGTTTATTATTGGCATAATGTAAATAGTATTTCTGACTTGCAAAGTTCGAAAGGATTTTGTGGATTAGGGTGTGGAGTTTTATCCTTCATTTTATGGTTTAGATCTAGTATAGGTTAAAGAAAAATCTCAACATCCAAGGTCGTATTTGTATGTCATTCATCTAACTTGTCAATCTCTTTGAAAAGAGATTAAATAAAGCTACACTTTGTCATTTTTACCATTTGGGTGAAATTAATTCCTCATTTTGGTGGATGTTAAAGGTCAGGGTTCCATCGTACCTCCTACCTCTATAAGGAATCATACAGATGACACCCCTGACACTTGAAGTCTAAAAGGATCATATGAAAACTACAATTTTGGCTAAGTGTTTCATTATATATAATTGGGGATCGAGTTTTGGGGATACCATTTACCACTTCCATAGGTCTATAAGCAACGGGTAAGAGGTATTGTCGATACCTAATGTCCAAATTTATTTATCAAATTTGTTAAGTCAAAGGAAAATGTCACAAGCCAGGGATCAAAGTTTCCCCTTACCCCTTGTAAACGTCTTCAGCTATGCAACAAAAAAACTTGCGAAGTTCAAAAACTGAAGTGTGTTCTAAATCTTGGGAGTGTTAAGGCAGGAACTCAATTTGAAACCTAAGGATGCAAATGTCTAATGTTTGAAAGATAATTTTGAGAATCAATAAGCCTTAGATAAATGTTTAGTATTTTGTTAGATATCAAGGATCGAGCATACTCCTTACCACTTTCACCTCTATAAGGAACGTGATAAAAGGTATCCCCAAAAGTTGAAGTTCGAAGGTGTTAACAGTTTCTTCTAAGGCATGATCAAGGATTGGAGATTGGAGTTTCCTCTTACCTTATGAAAATTTTAGGTAAGAAGTAAGAGGAAATCACTAGGTCTGAGGCCTGATAGCTATTATCTTGAATCATTCATCATCAAGTAAGAGAAAGAAACCTCAGGGAACCCCAAGGTTCAATGTTCGATGATGGTGTCACAAACATCGTCGATCAACATGTCAAAGGGAAACTCGATTTGGTGGGACAAAAGAGCCAAAAAATGGCAAGAGCAAAAGAAAAAATGAAAAAAACAAAAAAATAGAAACACTAATATAAGAATTCAAAAACCAGATCGAGGAAAAAGAAAAAATGAAAATAAAACCAACCAAAAACAAAACAAATAGAAGCCCCAAACCAAAAATGTGATCTTCTACCACACAAGTCAATTAAAGAAATTTAAAGACCAAAGCCATGTGAAAGCACCAACCTAGAATGGTGTGAAGTAATGGGGAAGAAGATGAAGACCAAACAAATGTCGAGGTGACGTGAGCACACAACCAACCAGGCGAGCAAAGTACAAGAAATCACAAGAAAATAGGTAGCATGAATGAGCCAAGAGGACACACCACAAATGCAAACCAGTAATGGAAACCATTACTCCCCAACACATGGAAACACATGTCAATCAATTGCTCGAGCAATGATGAATTTGATGATTGGGAAAGTTGCAGAGCTTGTGAAAATATATATTTTTCAAATGGGTAAGTCACAAAATGAATAAAATCTTAGCCTAATACCCATTTGATTTTCCACATTAATGGCGTGCTCATATGTGGGTTGGTGGCATTAAATTATGACGATGTAATATTAAATTTGAACTCTATCCTACTCTTTTGATAAGACATGACTTGATGTGCATGCCAAATGAGGCACTACCATTGTACAAAGTGAGTCAAGGTATCCTAAAAAAGGAATACCTTGACATGTGAAGCCCGATGAATGCCTAAAAGTGACCAACGACAGGAAAAAGAGAAAGGTTGGGAGTTAGGCTCGACAAGGATGGTATACCCCTCCTTGGAAGCCTGAATCCAACCCCTTAAAGAAATCAAAACAAAGAAAAGAAACAAAGGGGAAAAAAAGGAAAGGAAAAAAGAAAAGGGAAAAGAGGAAAAGGGAACAAATACATGCAAAATGAAGGTGAGGGGGGTCCCCATTTTTTTGAAACAAAATGAGGCGTGAGTATGAAGACACAACAGTACTATTGCTATTTGATCTATGGAAGCAATTGTAAATCATTTTAAATAATTATTTGAATTGCAGTCACTATATAATACATACATTCCAAATTTATCTTCATATTTTAGAGTAATATCTGTTGTGCCTATTTTGTTGTGTTTGAATTCCATCTTCAAATTAGTATTTATTAAAATTATATGTTAGTGACATTACAAAACTCTTTTTTATAATTAGGGTCAGAGAGCTCCTCTAAGACATCAAAAAACATGGAAGAAGATCATCCATCACCAACTTGAAAATTTACATCACTGATAACAACTCCCGTTGAATTGTGACACCGAGCTACACATGGCATCGTGAAAACTATCTCCAAAATGAAGATCACCCATGGTCGACACATACTCTTATACTTTGTTACTATTCATCCTTATTAATTTAAAAATCCTATAATTCCATTTACCATGTGAAACCATTTCATATTTTTAAGTTTCACTATTATTTTTAGTTATGTGTAACACAACCCCTTGTTTCTTTGATATTTCGGTATGGCAGTGTTTTGCCCTTCCCTTCTGTTGTTTACCGCACTACCGCCTTGCTCAAGGCTTCTTGCTGTGGGGTTGCGGTGTATACCGCTCTAGCATATGTTGCTCACCTTCCCGGCAGTATAGTGGTGTATGCTTTTGATCATTACTTGAAGAGTTTCGATGAGACAATCTTATTTGTCCTACCGATATCTCAATGTCTCACCGACATTAGATCTTATGTTCCTCCGTTGTTGGTTGCCGGTGTCAATGAGACAAGTTAATGTCTCTTGCCAATATGCCATTGTCTCATTTACAATTACTTCCTTAAATTCAAGAGTTGTGTTTCTCCAAGCTCTTGTAGATATACCTTGTCGATGTGATATAAGTGATTCTATCCTCGATATGCCCATATCTTGTTGACATTTCACTATTTTACATCGTCGATGAGACATATAAATAAGTCTCTTCAACATAGGGGTGTCTCATCTACATTTTTGATTTGTGCTTTGTGCTAATGTCGGGGAGACTTTGGAGGGACTCTCATCGACATGGTGTTGTCTTGGCGATAAGCTATGAACAATCATAGGAGTATTTCAAAGGAGGAATACACTTTGATGCTGTGATCAAGGGTTTTATTTGGAAGCTCACATGAGGGATTTTATTAAATTTAAGTTATTATGACAAGAATT
Source organism: Sequoia sempervirens (assembly GCA_007258455.2). NCBI lineage: Eukaryota > Viridiplantae > Streptophyta > Pinopsida > Cupressales > Cupressaceae > Sequoia > Sequoia sempervirens. Next base: position 2,015 of record VDFB02100246.1, on the reverse strand, counting down.
CTATGCATATGGTGGATGTAAGAGATGAGTGAAAATGGAAGTATGCAAAAATAATTAGGATGGACTTTTGGCTAAAACACAATCCATGTTTAAAAAAGGATGATTCTTATGGCCTAAACTTTGAAATGCTTTAGTAATATTATTTGTTTCGATACAAATTACCTATTGCAATATCCTTAAAATGTTCAATCTTTGGTATGAATTGTTGGTAGAAAAAAATAGGATTACTTGGATGCTTCTTCCATTCATTTTGTATCAACATATGTTTGTGGATACACAAAAGTTAATAGCTCAATTAGGTAGAGATTTTGTGATTTTAAAATGAAGAGTAAGGTACATTTTTATTTCTGCTACATTACATTCATGTGCATAAATAAAATCAGAAGATTACATTACTAGATTGCACTTATGCAGATGCATATAATATAGGAAAGATTGCACAATCCTTTCAAAACTGTAGTCTTTATTGATAATGTAAATATATGTTGTTCCACACAAGTCATGGAACTGACTATTTGAATGCATATAATCGAAAAACTATACATTTATAGATACAAAAGAGAAAAATGCACATAAAGAGAAAGGGGACTCGTCATTGCCTCAATGGTGAATCTCGGTTGCTTTGTTCTGCATCATCTTCAGACTTCCTGCTTGTCTAAGCCTCCAAGTTGATGTCTTCCTTGCTGCTCCTAGGTTCCCTACATTTGAGTGAGAAGAGTGTTGTTAGAGCAATGAAGGATCACCAGTCAAAATATGTGCATACATCTATAAACATATAATTTGATCATCATGTGCATTCAAATAACTTGCATACCATAGATATCCAGGAAAACAAGAAAGTTATCAAACATATCTATGATATGCTCGGTTTTATCTAACATGTTTTCACATTGTGCAGGTATAGATAAAATTAGGTTTTTTTGTTTATCTGGTTACAACATGTGGGGTGAAATGTGGCTCCCACAAGGGCTGAGCCTAGCCTGCTGCCCTATTGTTTCATTTGAGAAGGATAATCAAAAGTAAACCATCCATGAAGCATTAAAGATCAATATTTGCAAGGATAGTGGAGTATGTTGGTAAGGGGTAATCTCCTTATTGATAAAGATTTATCCTTATTAATAAGAACATTCCACTATCAACATATAGGGTTGATGCAAAGAAGTTGGGTAACAAAAAGCTCAAAAGTGGAAATGTTTTATGCTGTTTTTCAAAATTTGTCAAGACTGACTGAAAAATTGAGGCACTTCCACAATTAATCTTAAAAAAATTCAGTAATATGAAATTTAGCATTTTGAATCTAGTTTCCAAATATATAAATTATTAAAATACCCAGTTTATAGAAATTACATTTTGATAAGGATCTATAAAAACCACTTTTTAAAAGTCCCTGTTTTTTTACCATACCAAGCAGGTGTACGGACAACACTTTTTGACCCAAATAAAATTATTTTGCTAATTCCTTTTAGGAAAAGAGACCTAACAACATGAAGTTTGGTCTGGATTTTTTTTTATAATTTTTGGTTGAATATATTTTTTTTTATTAAATTTTTATTGGCCTTAATTGATGTTTTTTCAAATCAACGTGTACGGACAACATAATTGGACCTAAACAAAACATTTTTTGACTCTTTTTTTTTCATTGTGTAGAGAATTGTCTAAAGTTTGGTCCCATATAATTTTTTTTACAATAAAATCAACCAATAAAAAGTTATTAAAAAACCAAAAAAACCTAATATTTCAAGTTTAAGGACTAGTTTGCTTAGAAATTAATTAAAAAATAGCAAACATAATCCAATTTTAACAAAAATTATATATTTACAAAGTAGACATTATGTTCTCTAATGGGTTTTAATTTTATAGACTCATTCAGAAAAAAAGTCCATCATCTATGTTGTCAAAGTTAGACATTCTTCTTCAATCTACCTTAGTTTTTTAGTTGCAGGTCAAAGGCTAAGGCTCGGATTGCCAAGCATTTTCCGAGCCTAAAACCAAGGCAGCATGTGGGTTGGGAATTT
>VDFB02100245.1:0-29859 GCA_007258455.2 Sequoia sempervirens | reverse complement strand
GGCTCTTCTCTATTTTGGCTCTTCCTTGACCGGTTGTCTAATCAAAAGTCTACTAAACATTAGATTCTCTCCCACTTCTGATTCAATGTGACTAACCTCAGGTGACTTGACACTCATGGTGTCCTCTTGTGCATATTCCACTCTCTTCTCAGTATTTGATGAAGATGCTTTCTCCGGGCACCTATAAGCAAGATGACCTACTTGACCATAGTTATAACATTTCATAGCAGCAAAGTATGAACTACTTCTGCCTGCTCCTCTTCCTCTATTTGAATCTCCTTGAGGTCCTCTACCTTTGTTATATCCTCCTCTAGAAGTTGTTTCAACTCCATGCTCTATGAGTTTAGACTCTCACTGACTTCTTGGTTCAGTCCCTCTACCTTGATATCCACCTCTATGTCCTCTTTAATCTCTGCCTTTACCTCTACTCTTAGAAGTCTATTCTTGTTTCCTCTTGCTTCTTTCCTCAATCTTTGTAGCTAATTGGTAACATTGGTGTACTGTCTTGGGACTTAGAAGAATCATCTCCTCTTGGATGTTCCACTTCAAGCCGTTAAGATACCTAGCCACCTTGAGACTTTCATCTTCTAAAAAATTAGACCTCATACAAATTTTTTGGAACTCCTCAGTGTAAGTGTTCACATCTTGATCTCTTTGCCTCAAGCTCTATCTTTTCTTGTGCAACTGAATCTCATAATCATCTAGAATGTATGCTTCTCTTACCTTGGCAACCATTCCCTTCTAAGTAGTGATAGGTTGCTTGCCTTCTTTTTCCCTCTCTGTCTAAATGAACTTCCACTATGTCAAGGAAAAACCTCTTAGCCTTGATTTGGCCCTTTACCTTCTGTGCTTTAGTGACTCCATCACATTCAAAATGGTTTTCCATTCCCTCTATCCAATCCATGACTAAATCAGCTTCCATTTTTCCACTAAACAGTGGTATGCCTTCAAGTGATTTTCCACTCAAAGCCTTCAATGCTTTCAAGAAAGGCTCTTCTTTTAAAACAGGGTCAAGTTCAGGGGTCTTGTCTTCCTCTACAACCTCTTCTTCCTTTGGTACATTTCCTTCTAACTACGCGTTCCTCATTACTTGCTCGAGTTGGGCTATTCTTTCTCTCATTAGCCAATTTTCTTCCTCCTGTTCTTCGACCATCTTGGCCAATTCAAAATTTTTCACCATGATGGTAGAACCACTAGATTCAAGGTCTGACATACAAGATTCTTCTGAATTCTTTAACTTGCTTTGATACCAATCTGATAGGGATGGGTTGGATGGAAACAATCACTATTCCATGCTTTGGATCTTGCTAGGGAAGACCCCCATGGTGTCACACTCCACCACCTTAACCTATAGGACCCAATGTTTGCGTGGGTTCCCCTGGTTCACCTTACCAACCCAACTATCATGTCAACTCCTAACAATGAAGCCAACCTTGGTGCAATGCTTCAACTCCTCCTTATCCCTTAATCTATCCTAAAGGCTAACCTATCCTCACCACTCAATTAGATGTTCTAGGGGTGTAGAGATGTATTCAACAGCTTCAAACCATACTCCTAGGGTTCTTGAAATTTCACCAAACTCCACCTTTCCATCGCTTTCACCAAACCCTCATTTAGGGTTAAAAAGGCTACTAGCCAAGAGCCCCAATTAGGTCTCCATTTCTGAGAAAACCGGTTGTCTCTCTTAATTTATCCAAAGAACCACCAATATTTCTTTTAGATTCTTGCTTCTAATAGACACCTCTCAAGGATTTTCAATGTCTTGAGTCTTCATCAGCCGTACAAGGCCTCAACTTGAAATTGGGAAAAATCTAGGGTTTTCAAGCCTTTCCTGGCTGCTTCCAATCTGCTAAGTCTTTTACCTATCAAACAAATTGGTGGAGGTTCCTCCTATTCACCAAAATTTGGTAAGAATCACATAAAAATTCTCAAAAAGGAAATTCAACAAAATTTCATCATCCTTGCAAGTTATGTGCTTTGCACTCTTAGTCTTTCCTAGCCGGACTCTTCCTGGCTTGCCTAGGGCAAGACTTTTCTAACAATTCCTGCACTCACACACACCCTAAAACCTACCATATGTACACACATGGAGTCTAGTCACTATTCCCAAAGGGCCATACAATTTGTACGGTGGGAAAGTGGTCTAGCACTCCATTCTTTACAGATAGTCTGGTTCAAACCAGCAACAGGGTGAAAGCCAACTATTTACAAACAATGATTGAAAATGAATTCAAAATACTAAAAGATGGCACACTAAGCATGAGAAAACACTAATCTACATCCTCCATTAAACACGGTAACAATTTCAATTCATTAAGTTCTACTTTGAAGAAAAAATTAGAAATAACACACAAAAGCACTATTTTTCTTCCAATACACAAAATTTTCCCACAATAATAATGCCTCTAACCTTGCTCTCAAGTCTGGGCACACCTTTATAGGGTTCCTAATTCATTTATGCACCCTTGGTCGAACATATAAGTTATTATGTGGCAAAGTTGCAAAAATGGAACATTTTTGCATCTTTTGCCAATTTTCTAGAAACCTAAGTAAAATGAGCTTTTAAACTCATACACCCTTCCCACTTCTTAATCTACTGATCACCACAGATTAAGACTTATTCATAAACCTCTAATTCTATCTAAATGGTCAACATGACCTTTAAGGTACTATTGCAAAAAGAAAAATGCATTCAAGACTTTCTAAATGACTAGTGTTCCTAGGTGCTCCTGCACCACCCAGCTACGCTTATATTTAGCAAATGGTTAGATTCTTGACGCCACTGGCTCCCCTCCACGACACTCACTTATAATGGGTAGCCAAGAATCAACACCCATGAAACTCCCATGGCATGTTTTCCATTTCTACTAGAAGAACGTAAAACTGTGGGGTGGCTTTAGAATGACCGTTCTTGCACCAACAAATAGATTAAAGGATTTTGGAAAACTCTAGCACATGGGTTTTAGTAAGGACTTTCCGTTCATGGAGATTGACCCATACAACAAGAGTCCCCTTTTGGATCCATCTTGTTGGAATCAACCTTGTGATATAGGCATTTACTCCAATACCCACATTTATATACCGGATGGAAATACTCTTGGCTTTAGAGTGTTATCGGTTGAGTCATTCCCTTGGGTGAGTACTTTTTCCCCAAGGTAGGCCCTCTAGGATAAACAAAATTGAATGAAGAACAATATTCGTAACTCGATCAACCCTTGTTGGCAACAAGGAGAGAGAATATACGCAGCAATGCCCCCACTCACACTCGCACAAGATGTTCAATTTTAAACCCAAATCGAAGTGTGGAGGTGATTGTTTTGTCTCACCCTAAAGTCATGAAAAAGGCCTTTTGATTCTCAAGATCACTATAAAGCGGGAGAGAAGCACATACGTCCTTTTTCAATGGCTTTAATTTAAGTAAGCCCTCATGAAATACAAAGTTACACTTATTCTTTTTAAATCCCCAAAGCAAAATATGAGTTATTTTTAAGCACCAAAAGACAAGTGAGAGATACTTTGTTCAATTGTTAATCCAAGAAACAAAATCTAGTAAGTTGTGATCCTAAAGTTCGTTTTATCCTTTGCAAGAAATGGAAAGATTCTTTTTAGACCCAAATGAAAACTAGTGCCTTAAGAAAGAAAAAGATAACAATTTCGTGCAAAAGTGTTAAGCAAACACTATAGTGATAAGTAGGAGGTATTTTTTCCATAGCATGTCAAATTATGATATTGCTATCAGGATTCAACCGTGTAGTTTCGAGTCAAACTCATTGACCCATGTTTCATGAGTAGTGGTTCACTGGAACCCATCTCTCATGATAATGAATGGTCCACTTAGCACTCATTGCATCTAGGTGATGCTCATAGAATTAAACCTTTGTTCAGTCGGAGATCACCCATCGATGCTTTGCTCCGACTCAAGCGGCAGCTTAACGAGTTTTCTCAAGGTTAAGCCGGCAGTTATTTAAAAGGGGCTTGAGTTGTTGCTCCATTCTTTGAAGGTTTTCATTATAGAGCTAAGTTGTTGCTCCATTTGCTGAAGGTTTTCATTATAGAGCCCTTTTGGCAAATGGAGGTAACAACTCAGCGGAGCTTAACAGCGGAAAACTCCCTGGTTTAGCGGCCCAGTGGAAACGATCTGGGATGGGTGACCTCAGGAATAGGACGGTCTTCACCTCAGCTGAGCATCACCTAAGATGCAATGGTGCCGTGGACCATTCATTATCATGAGATGGGTTTGGTAACCACTACTCATGAGCAATGAGTCAATAATTGACTGGCTACAGACAATCACGATAATATCATCAGTGTTTAAAAACATTTTGATTTGATGAACATCCTTCTCATGCTTCTCCTTTCTTCAATTTTGGTTTCCAAGCTACAAGGAAGAAAAACTAGTTAGATTATGAAAATACAGAAATTAAAAAGCAGAAAATAGAAGACACATTAATCATAAATCAAAAGGATGTGCTAAAATTAAATTTTTCCTTTTGCGTCTTCGACGCCATGACTCATATTTGCGTGCGTAGTTTGATTTTTCTAAGCAGTGCCCTCATGGTGCAGCTTCTTACGAACCGATTATGGCTACATTAATGGGACAAAGAGCTCAAGCTAGCGTGCTTTTCACCCGGTGTCCGCAGTTTCCTTCGGTCTTCCTTGAGTTTTTAAAATTTTAAAAATTCCTGCAAGTCAACGAGTCCAATGGCAGAGTTTGAAATTCAAATATTTTGGCGGGACGAGTCCAGTGTCGCACTTTTAAATTTCAAGCGGTGTCGTATAGCGATGCTAAGGATTTAACGGTGCCAAAATAGCGACGCTAAGCTCCCAGCATTGGAATTTTCTATGTGTGAGTGAAAATGCAAAAAATTTAAGAAAAGATGAGAAAGAATGATTTCCATCCCTCCTTCTAGCACCAAATGTGCAAACCTCAACCTTGGTACCTGCAAAAAAACAAGAATAAACAAGTTAGACAAGAGATTGCAAGCCAAAACAAGGATTCCCCATGAAATCCATTTACAACATTCAAATTAGGAAGAAAATAGTGAAGAACACAATGAAAACGACAAAACAAAGATTAAATCCTAATTAGATGTGCAAACTCATGATCACATGGGGGAATTGGTGCCAATTTGATGTGAAAATTGGCCCTTTCCTAATTCCTATGATGCAAGCTTGATGTGTTGAAGATGATTGATCCACTTTGTTGGTGAAGAATGAGAAATCCAAGCCAAAATCTGCAAAAACCTAGCTATGACTAATGATAATGGATAAAATTCAAGAGATATTTGAGCATGGTAACTTTTCCTAGATTATGGATGATGAAATGAGGATATGAGCTCATTATTTATAGAATTCCAAGATGGATGAATTTTCAAATTTGAGCAATGTGGGACTAACATTCATCCAATGGTATGATGCCACTTGTCAATTTATGAATGGATGAAGGATGTGCAAGATTTGGGGTTTGTGCCAATAAATGCATAGTTTTGAATTTCAAATTTGTTGAAATGACATGCAAGAGGGAAGGAAAAATGCAATAAATTCCACTTGTTGGATGTACATGTTGACTTGGAATTTTTGAATTCAAATTGAGAGAATATTCCAAAAGATGCTTAGTGAGGAAAATAGAGATTTAATAAATGAATTAAATCTATTTTCATGTGCAACTTGCATTATCTAGAGGATGGGACATGAGATAAGATTAAATTAATCAAGGGTTAATTAATTTAATGAGAGAGGTTAGATGACGTGACCTATTTGACTCAAATTTATGGATTTATTTAAATCAAATAAGAGAGGAATATGACGAGATTAATTAAATAAGGATTTTGATTTATTTAATTTAATGAACAAACTTTATAGATTTAATAAAATAAAATTGATTATTTAATTAAATAGGGATAATTAGATATGATGAATTGATTTAATTAACAAAAGAGTGACTTAATTAGACAAAATGATTTATTTAATTAAGGGATGAAAGTTGATGAATTTAATCAGATAAGGAGATTTGATTAAATGGTTAGACCAAGGGATGATTCAGGAAGAAACAATGTTAGTAAGTCAGGATCAGATGCACAACATCAATCAGTATATTTTACGTGTCTACAGGTTGAAATCTGAATTGCTTTCTATAGGGATACATGAAAAGCTCATATCCTTAATGTGGTGTCCAAACATCCCCTAGTCCCTTATTTTTGTCTAACAATTTACTTATTTGAAAACTTCTCTTGGGTCTTAGCCCCTACCCTAGACACTTGTCTATCAAATCTTTGTTTAAATTCCTCTTTTCAATTTTTTGCTTCTTTGCCATAGGTTTTTACACATTTTCTTCCATTGAAATCTCTAAAAATACAATTTTCTAGCGAAGAGTGATGTACTTGAATTTTTTCCTCCCCTGGTTTTGTTACATAAGAGCTCTGAGTTCCTTCTTTTCTGCTTCTACCCTTAGCATAGCCCCCTTGGTTTCTATAATTGTATGATCAACTTGTGGTGCAATTTACTTATGCTCTAGCTCATTAAAATACCACTTGTTTAAGTCTTGTCATTATTTATGTTAAATATCTTGATGATGCTCTTGGATGTCACATCAACTAGTAGTAATTGTTCATTGATGTATCTTTGGGGCCTTGGTTCATTTTCATCGATGGCCACCTTCTCCATTGATGAATGTATTTCCTTCGATCTTTCTGCGAGACCAAAAACAATGCTACCTTAATGCACCCCAACTTCATCGTTGAATGTTATAATTTTGATAATTCATGATTGTATCAGGCCACCGGGGACCACAATCATTCGTTCCATTGATGTATTAGAGCTATGGTGATGTGATCATCATTATTTCCTCTATCAGTCTATCAGGGAGACTAGCTTGGAAGTTAGCCCGATGGAATGAGGTTACCCCAATGTAAAATTATGAACTATCCTCATCGGGCTATCGGTGGGGTGGTGATGGGAGATCCACTGATGATGCAGAGTTAGGAGGATTGAAAAAAACATCTCACAAATCCTTAACAATTTCTAAAGGAAATCTTTATGTAACACATGCTATCAGGGATTCTTTCAAACCACTTAACACAAGAAAACAACAACAAAAATATTTATCTAACCTTGGATTAAACCTTCCATAAGGAAAATAGATCATTCCATACATAACCCTATCAACAACATAGATATATCAACCATAGGTCTTTGATTCACAACTTGCACCATAACCTTGTAGCCTTTCAATTAGGGGATGCCATCACAAACTATCTAAACAGACACAATATACCAATTGTAATCACAATTTTGAGTACCTAGGTTGATCTTCTAAAACATATAAAAATGTAGTTACGTTTGTTTTGTAACAACACCACAAATAATGATTGTACTCTACACTTTTAGGCCTTGAAATTTTTTTCCAACTTGGACACTCAACATCCAAAGGAAAACTCATACTTCAAATGTGGCCTCAATTCCATTCAACATACACTCTTAGCTGACAAGATGTCAAACAACAAATTGCATCTAAAAACCTCTGCATTAATGAATCAAAATTACAAACCCTTACCATAGCAACCCCATACTTGTCTTATGAGGGTTTACTAAAAATCATTAATCTCAAGTCCAATTTCCTCAATTAATGTCATGAAAATATGTAATTATGCTTGCAAAAACTAATAGAAACCATCTCCATACCCTATTCAAGTTACTTCTTCAAAGTACCCATCCTAACCTCTAATCTTGACTTAGTTTTGACTGTCAGAACAGACTCAGTGAACAAAGATTACACATTCCTTTAATATTTCACCAAATTCTAACTAACAAGGCTTCCAAAAAAAAACTTCACAACCTTTTCAAACATTGTACAAAGGTAGGATGTCACTTCAATAACAAAATACAAAAAAATGCACTATTCCTTATTATTTTCCTGATTTTTCTTCAAAATACAACCTAGGGCAACAATAAAACAATAAAAAACATGAACATTATAGTCTAAAGCCTTAGAGAATGAAAGAACAGACAATATTGGACCATATCACCAATTTCTATCCCTTTCCATGAGTTAGAACATTAGAAAAGCAATTTTGTTTAGCCACTGCTACCCTAAATGATGGTTTTAGATTGTTTTTACAAAAAATGCCATATCTTTCTCATTTCTTCATGAAAACAAATGATACCAAGTGCACAATGATGTAGAAACACAGTAGTAACTTCTCCAATGACTTTCCCTTTAGTATTAGGTTGTACATGGCTGTACAGGAGAAAACAAACACATTTTTTATTGTGTTTTCTAATGAAAAATAGAATTCCATTTATTTTCTTCCATTACAAATCAAGTTCTCTCTCTTGGATCGACCTATGAGAGGCTTATTTATGCTTTGAAAACCATAACCAACTCAAATCTAATGACTACAACTGATTCTCACCTACTTCTAATCACTTTATTTACAAATTACGTAATTTATGTAGCTTTCAACTACCATACATTGCATTTTGCAACATAACATGATTTAACAACTTCCAATTTTTACAATATATGAGAAATAAAAAACATCCTAGGAACTATAACACCACCAATGTGGCCTCTTGGGCCTTATTACAACATTAGGACATCAAAATGGAACAAATTACTTAATATGGCCTCATGGAGGCATGTGATCAAACAGGTGCTCTTGCACCAAACTCCTGGGGGCAAAAGAATTCAAGCCCCTTTGAATTTTCTTCTTCCTGGTCTTCTAGTTACTTTTTACTTTGTCCTTTGTCCTTTCAATCAAATTTTGTTCTTTCTTCCTTTTCTTCTTCTTATGCCTTCTTCTATCAAGCATCCTTACAACTTGGAGGTCCCAGAACTCTATCAAATCATCATACACCTCTCCTTGTCCTTCATAACCTGCACATACATAGTCTAAAGAAAAATTAGAAACAAAATATAGAGACCTTGAGGTCTCCTACTTGTCTTCTTTTACTTCAAAATCCTCTTCTCCCATGACCAACTTATCCAACTCAATATCATTTTCCTTCACAATAAATTCACTTGCAACCTCAATGTCCTTGCCTTCTTCTACTTGTCTATTACTAACCTTACTATTCCATTCTTCAATGGCTACATATTGTTCCCATAAATATGCTTCTTCATCTTTGACTAGATTTGATGCCTTCTTTTATTGTCTTTGCTTCTTCATAATCTTATTTAGAGGCCATCTTAACCTCCTTGGCATTGGTATATGCCAACTCCTTAGTGCTTTCTTAAGAAGTTGGTTTTCCTTGGCTAATCTTTCCACCTTTTTTCTCATCTCTTCCAAGGATTTCTCAAACTCTATTTTTCTTTCTTTCCTTCTTTCCCGCTTTCTCATTTCCTTTTCCTCTCTTTTCTTCTTCCTTCATGAATCCTTAGCTTGTAAACATCTTGTTAGAGTAATAAGTTATTATGCTTAATTAATTACATCACATTGATTAATTAATTAGTCACTTATTCCTCTTTATTACTTAAAAGCTAAACTTAGGCACATTAATAATTGGTAGTAATTATTAAGTGTGCACACTAGGGTTTCATTTAGGGTTTTCCCTTTTTAGGGTTTCTTGATCTCCCCTTCATAAGGATTGATCACATTGTATTAATATTGATTATCTCAATGCATTTTCACAGAGAGGTTTTCTGAGAACATTGTTTTCGTTCTTCATATCTTTTGCATGTGATAGGTATTCATCTTGCATGCAGGTGATCTTGGTGATTCTAACATGGTATCAGAGCTCCAGACCTGCAGCTGCTTGTTCGTGATCTGAAGATATGGCCTCTTTGTGAGTTTCGAGTGCAAGGGTTTCCACAGGCATCTTTTCTGCAAGATCTGGGGGTAGCCTATTTTTTGGCTCACAATGGGCTCAAACGGATGCAGCCATCGCGTTCGCAGCGTCCCAAAACCCTAGAAACGCCTGTCAAATCGTCGATTTTGGTGCAAGTTGGTCGGGAGGCAAAAAAAATTTGTCTGGGGGGCCGTACGGCCTCCCCAGCACGCAGATCGAGGCACGTTTGTTCGAAAAATTTCAAAAAAAATATTAAAAATTGAAATTTTTTATTGAATTTCTTGCCCGCCTGTGAGAAGCCCGGCGGCCCTGCATGCGCCAGAAGTGACCCGCAGTACCGCCTCCAGCCAAGCCTCCGGCCACCGCCGCCAAGCTGCTCCGCCGGTCCGTAGCCCCCAAGGGCTTATTCTGCCCAGCGGTGGTCATTTCAGTGACCGGGAGCCCCAGATCCAGCCCCTGCGCCCAGCCCCCGGCCATATGGAAGACCAGGGGATCCGCCCCCAGCAAGAGCCCGCCAGCCCCTGGTCGCTCACAGGACCAGGGGCCCAAAATTTTTTCATTTTGCAGGGGGGCGATTTTTTGCCCTGACGGCCAGACGGCCGTCAAATTTATGCTCGTGAAATAATGACGTCAGCCGTACGGCACCCCTCTTTGCCCCTCCTAGCCCTAATTTGCCCTAAAGAAGCAGTTTTTTTCTTTTGGCCATAACTTGGGCATACGGTATCGAAATTAGGCAAACGAGATATCGCCGGAAAGCTGATTCCGAGCTCTTTCCTGTAGTGCAGTTTATTTTATAGTATTTTTCTGTTTTACTGCATTTATTACTGTTTGAAGTCAGATGTAATTTTTATGCTTCCAAGCTCATAACTTTTTGCCACGATCTCCGTTTTTCGCCTCGTTTGAAGCGTCGGAAAGGTATTGAGGAGCTCTATATTTCTGTCCATGCACTTTTTCTGTATCTATCCCAGGTTTATCAGTTAGTCCAGATTTGGCCCACGATGGGTTGTTTTGGCGATTACTTGGATGTTTTGGCGGTTGGAGGAAGTGCATCTTGCATCTTTGCGCCCGTTCTGATAATATATCGACTAATAATCACTTCTTTTGCATCATAGATTCGAGTTGTTCGGTTTAAGAAGTTTTCCGGGTGTTAGGTGGCATCGGGTTTTACGTTGCTTTAATCATGATTCCTTGAGTCAATCGGTGACTCTCATCCGGTTTCAGTAGTATACAAAAGCATATTTCCTTTCTTGCCTATATCAAGTTCCAGTGTTACTCTACAGAGTTCTTCCAGTGCTTCTTTGCAGCCTGTAATCTCATTGTAGGGGGGTTTTGTCCCACTGGGTTTTTCCTTCTCTACTCCTTTTTTGTGTTGTATTGGGTTTCTTGCACATCACTTTGTGCCATATTTTGTACTCGCATTGTATTATAAAGTGCCATGGGGGGTTGTGTAGTGCCTTTGTTTTGCCATCACACCTTTGTCCGGTGAGTGTCCCTCCACGACAACAGTGAATCCAGATGATTCCAGTCTCATGTATGTTGATAGCGCATTTTTGCGCACCACTTTCAGTTCGCGGTGCTTTCTTGTGCACTTCGGATGTTCTTGGTTCACTTTCCTGCCTCCTTTCTTGCATTGTAAATGGGTACGTCGAACCCCATAATTTAAAGGGACCCATCTTTGCTTTCATGCATCTTATTCTAGTGTTTTTAGCTTCTTCTAAGTTCATCTTAAAGGGGTGTTAGAGTAATAAGTTATTATGCTTAATTAGTACATCACATTGATTAATTAGTGGTATATCCTCTTTATTATTTTAAACTAAACTTAGGCACATTAATAGTGGTATTAATTGTTAAGTGTGCTACTAGGAGGTTTCATTTGGGTTTCCCTTTTAGGGTTTCTTGATCTCCTTCATAAGGATTGATCACATTGTAATAATTGATTCTCTTAATGCATTTTTCTGGAGAGGTTCTGAGAACATTGTTTGAGTTCTTCATATCCTTTGCATGTGAAATGGTATTCATCTTGCATGCAGTGATCTTGGATTCCTAACACATCTTTCCAACCTTCTCAACAAATCCATCTTAATACTTTTCCTCACCTAGGTTTGTCCACTCACCTAGTCTCTTGAACTTTCTCACTGCACCAACTTGCAAACAACCACACACACAAACCACAAACAACTATCCTAGAGCATCTTCAGTCTTTGATACCATTTGATGCAGAGTTAGGAGGATTCAAAAACACATCTCGCAAATCCTTAACAATTTCTCAAGGAAATATTTATGTAACACATGCTATTAGGCATTCTCTCAACCACTCAACACAAGAAAACAACACAAACCTTTATCTGACCTTGGATTGAACCTTCCATAAGGAAAATAGATCATTCCATGCACAACCCTGTCAACAACATAGATATATCAACCATAGGTCTTTGATTCACAACTTGCACCATAACCTTGTAGCCTTTCAATTAGGGACTTTCATCACAAAATATATGAACATACACAATATATCAACTATAATCACAAATTTGAGTACCTTGGATGATCTTCTAAAACATATTGAAAATGTAGTTACCTTTGTTTTGTAACAACACCAAAAAATTTGACTGTACTTTGCCCTTTTAGGCCTTTACAAAATTTGTCAACTTGGACACTCAACATCAAAAGGAAAAATTAGACTTCAAACATGGCCTCAATGCCATTCAAGATACACTCTCAAATGACGATGTCAAACAACAAACTGCATTAGAAAACCTCTTCATTAATGAATCAAAATTACAAACCCTTACCATAGCAACCCTATACTTGTCTCATGAGGGTTTACTAAAAATAATTAATCTCAAGTCCAATTTCCTCAATTAAGGTCATGAAAATATGTAATTATTCCTACACAAACTAATAGAAACCATCTCCATACCCTATTCAAGTTATTTCTTCAAAGTACCCATCCTAACCTATTATCTTGACTCAGTTTTGACTTTCAAAATAGAGCAATGAACAAAGAGGACACATTCCTTTAATATTTCACCAAGTTCTAACTAAAAAGGCATCCAAAACACACTTCACAAAATTTTCAAACACTGTACCAAGGTAGGATGTTCACTTCAATAACAAAACACAAAAAAATTCACTGTTCCTTGTTATTTTCCTGATTTTTCTTCAAATACAACCTAGGGCATCAATAAAACAATAATAAACATGATTCTTATAGTCTACAACCTTAGAGCATGAAATAATAGACAATATTGGACCATCTCACCAATTTCTATCCCTTTCCATTTGTTAAAGCATGAGAAAAGAAATTTTGTTAGCCACTACTACCCTAAATGAAGGTTTTAGACTGTTTTTACAAAAAATTCCATATCTTTCTCATACCTTCATGAAAACAAATGAGATGAAGAGAAAAATGATGTAGAAACACAGTACTAACTTCTCCAATTATTTCCCCTTCAGTATCAGGCTGTACATGGCCATACAGGAGCAAATAAACACATTTTTTTATAGTGTTTTCTGATGAAAAATAGAATTCCATTGATTTTCTTCCATTACAAATCAAGTTCTCTCTCATGCGTCGACCTATGAGAGGCTTATTTATGCTTTGAAAACCATAACTAACTCAAATATAATGACTACAACTAATTCTCACCTACTTCTAATCACTTGATTTACCAATTACTTAATTTATGCAACTTTCAACTACCATAGATTGCATTTTGCAACATAACATGATTTAACAACTTCCAATTTTTACAATATATGAGAAATAAACAACATCCTTGGACCTATAACACCACCAATGTGGCCTCTTGGGCCTTATTACAACATTAGGACATCAAAATGGAACAAATGACTCAATATGGCCTCATGGAGGCATGTGATCAAAGAGGTGCTCCTGCACCAACTGATGAGGTATTGTTAGGCTGATGATGTGAATGGGACTTTAAATTCTTTTATGAATGTGATTGTTTGGGTATGCTAGCTGCAAAATGGGTTTTACTACACAAATTTGAGCAATTTTTCTAACTCAAAAAATTAAGCGTGGTGAACTTTTGTAAGGATTGGGAGGTAAGTGGATAGAGGCTGATGAAAATATGTGGGATTTTCTAGTCCTAACACATTTTATACCTCTTTAATTACATCAAGTGATTTTTAAGGGGAAATGAGGGAGATCTAAGCTAAATGTCTTAACCTAAACCAATCTTTCCACCTTAAATATTGGAATGTAAAATCAACCAAGGGGTTGTGTTTGGCTACTATCCTCAAGGAAGAGCCAAGTAAGTTTGGTCAGGATTTCAATCCCTTTTGATGTAGACTGTGATGATTGATAGGATGATGCAATGAACTAGGTGAATTATGATCAAATTAACTAAGTGTGACTAAATATAGATGTTACATAATAGAATATTAGAAATAGGGAGAAAATTTAGATAGCAGATATAGAGAGGAGTCTATTGCAAAAATCTAGAGCTAATTGGGTAAGACACTAGCATGTCGTGCATATGTCCAAAAATGCCATAAATCAAGGTTTTGTAACTTGTATGGACTTAGCACTATTTGAACACCTCTGGTAGTGAAAATTGAAAGTTAGTGTGTGAATATGCCTGTGTAATCAACATACCCTAATTTATCAATGATGGGCCAATAAAGACAAGAGCTAGGGTTTTGGAGTCTCCAAAAGAGTTGAGATGTCAAATCCTCCCCACACAACAACTTGTGAACCTACGAAATAAAAAAAGGAAGAGGGTTGTGTTGTATAGGGTCTTGCCTTGCTCAAACCCCATGTTAATATTCCCACCTCTATAACATCTATGATAATAAGTGATAAGGAGTGTGTGCTTTTGAGGAAAAACAATAATGATAATTATAATAACAATAAAATGATAGCTATACCATTCAGATGTAAAACCCTTGTTGGACTAATGTAGCTATACCAATATCACATAAGGAGGATGAAGATGTTTCCTTAAGATCCTATATATGTTAGCACATATAATAATAAAAATAAATAAGAAACATTACATAATACTTGAACATGAGATTGTTGGTAGATTGTGGACTATAATTGGATTAAATTATATATTTGATCATTTTCTTATCTTACTTTCTTGATCATAATTTTTCATTTTGACATCCTTAGTTGTCTAGGAGAAAAGAGGTTGCATATTTATGAATTCAACCATATATCAAAATAACTATTTAGAGAGGCTGACAAACATGATTGTATCCTTAATCACAACAAGGACAACTTTAAGATTCAAAAGTTTAGGCACAAATATACAAGATGCTAGTGTGTTGTGCCAAGGACCAACCGTAGTTTTCTTAGCAAGGGCCTGATAATATAAGGAATTAATTAATTTTTCAATAAAGGTGACAAAATAGGTACATTACAAACATAATTAAGCACATGCATCAAAGTGGGTGCCAAACCTACATGAAATTGTAAGTGGTGATCATTTTTATGCTACATTTAGGCCCCACTTTAGTGAAGGTATGTACTTAAGTTCATACCCATAGTAAAGTATAGAGAGGCTAAATTATTTTCATTAAAAAGTGGAGAGATAGGATGTAATGTCCCCTATTTGAGGGAAACTCTTAAACCCAAATCTTGCATTCAAGTATTTCTCAAAGAGACATTAAAACATTAGAGATCAATAAACTTAGTGATAAAATCTAATAAGATTAAGATGATATAAAGATTTTTAATTCTTGTCAAAGCAATATTCATCTTCTCCACTATAAATGATGCCATAAGGGCTTTAGGGAAAATAAGAACATCTCTTAAGATCCCATAGTTGGAATGTTATTATCCCGTTAATCACCATAAAGAATAAATGGAGACATTATTTATAAGTCTCAATAATTGGCGTAAGCATCATTATTGGCACTAACGCATATAAGGCATATATCTATACATATATATATATACTTATTCATATGTACAAATCTATAAATGGTAATCATCACTATTTCTTTATTTATATTCATTGCATATATATATATACTATAATAATTATTGACTATATATATATTTATTATATAAATATTATTTACTTGTAAAGTAGCAATCGCATTAAACAACATACCTGTGATGTCTAGATTGTCACATTACCTTTATTGCTATCGACTAAGTACTTGATTGTGGTAAGTTACTGTTGTCTGTGAGACTGACTTAGTTGTGCAAGACACACATAGTCTCAATGTTCCAAACATTGATACATTCAAACAACTGGTGATGGTACCCTAGCCTCACGTCCAATTCGTGACCTCCTTGAAGAGTGTTAACAGAGTGCGGTTCCCATGAGCTGTTAGAATATTATTGTGGTGGCTTGATAAATGCTCTGTTGAATGATGTTGACCGCTCTTCTCTTCCATTCCCGTTGCTACTGATTATAAGAAGAAAGGATGTCTTGTCTGGGTGACACATTGAATAAACACTACCCAATACTACAAGTGCTGCCATGATGTATCGTTCTCTTCCATTATGAGGATATTGACTTCATCTGGCTCCTTATTCTAATTCCTTTTGATGGTTAAATTATAACTATCTCCATCTAAACTATATTCCCAAAAATATATATTAATATTTCAATAGATGATTAGTTTCAAATATTTAAATCATTAATTCCATTATTTATTAGTTATAATGTTATACTGGGTAATAATTGTACTATTATTATTATTATTATTATTGATATATGGTAATATTATAATATTACCTTATGGTAATTATAATATTACTAATATTTCTTTTTATCTCTTAAGTATTTATCATCATAGTCCAATAATTTAATTATAATATTATTTAATTATGTTTTTTAATTATCTAAATGTCACAATTTCGAGGACATGACAGACAGTCCTACCCGCCCAAGATTGCTTGCCCTCAAGCAATCGTGACTAAATAACATCTTTAAGCATAGGCGATTATAAACACACAAAGCATAAGATAAGACATGATTCACACGCACAAGTACACATAAAGCATGGATTATACGTATGAATACATGTCAAGCATAAACATTTTGGACAACTTATGAATTATAATGAGCAAGGATATGTAAATACATGCAACTATGTAGCTTAGTTTCATGCACGCATAAGACATAGACATATATAAAGCATACAGCATATATGCACAACAAGACATATACATATGAATAAACATAGAGTGCACCCATGAATACAATCATACACAAAATAGTCACAAGGAATGCACATCAAGAATATAGCAAACACATAATCACTCACAAAATATGATACATACAAGGTAATGTTAATACACTGCAAATACACTTAAAGAAGTATACATGTTCAATCAAGAGTATTCATTCATACATAAAAAAAAGTATACACATGTAGTAAGCATATTAGGTCTAGAACAAGCACGTTGGACATGAGTCACACTCATAGGATATGTATCATATATTTGAATACACTTAAGCAGTAAGCATGGAGCACACACCAACATGGAATACAGATCTGAATACATAAGGCCTGAAGTATTCATGAAGTGTACACTTGTATATATAGAGCATGAGGTATGCTTGTCAATTTTGCAAGTACGCATGAGAATGGAGTAGACATGCTGAAAACACACTAATCATGAAAGACACTCGAAGCATTCATGTTGAATATATTAGCCATAAACGCATACAAGATGAATACATGTATAGATTACACATGAAGCATGCAAATACACGTAATACACTTAGAAATACATGACATAAGACACACACAATGTAAAATAGACACAAAAGCATTGAGCAATAAATTACACACAAGGTATGTAAATCATGTAATTATACTTAGGAAAAGAAATACACTTGAATATACACATAAGCCATAAAGCTTGCACTTGAATACACAAGTTGCGAGGTATACACTTGAATACACATAAACCACAAACTATACATTTGAATACACTTGAATAAGAGCTTGTAGTACATATGTAGAGCACATAAACTCAGGCAAGGTATGCAATCCAAACGTACTCATACATAGAGGAATTACTTAGGACATGAATATATAGAGCATTCAAGTATAATCAAATTTACTTCTATGCATGAATAAATGCGCTTAATAAAAGAACACCTGAGATGCATGAAGTGTAATCATGGGGCCTGATTTCAAAGATAATTAGGACAACTAAGCATAATGCGATAAATACAATGGAAGCAACAAAAATGATCATACATATAAGAATGCTCACAGATACACTCAACAAATACAAACAACATACACTTAAGAATGGAGAAGCCATGTACACAATCATGGTGAAGTAAAACAAGTAAGATGCTAACCAAGACTCAAAACACCCAAATACATCGTCATGAAGGACACACTTGAATTCAAAGTCACAGAGCATACAAGTACCAAGTCAAAGGGTATACACTCGAATACAAATACATCTCGAATTCAAATACAAGCCATAGAGTATGCACTCAAATATCAATACAAAGTTATAGAGTATACACCCAAATACAAATTCAATCACGAATCATAAAGTATACACTCAAATAAACACAATCAGTGAGTATATACTTAAATACAATCACAAGTTATAGGGTGTACAATCAATTACAAATACACTTGAATGAAGTATGCTATCAAACAATCAAGAAAAATCGTCCTCCTTCCCAAGGTTATCGAGTATACACATAAACATGAAGCAAACAAACAAATACACATAATGCACAAGAATTAACATGAACATATGTTACAAAGAATTCAATTTGTAAATTTTTGAGCAAACTAAATAGATATTAAAAAACCCCAATCTATCATCCCTTGTTCATCAACATCAAAGGCGAGGCAAGAGAGGTCACACACAAGGATGCCCTTAGTGATTCCCTTCTCAGCCCGAGAGCGGCCAACCAATGCCCGTGGAAATGACCCCCTTGGCCCTCAATGGAAGACCCCAGTCATCTAAGGAGGGTGGCCTACCTCAAAGGTACCCTAGTCTTTACTCTCCTTCATGTGCCTCCAACTCCCCTCCCTAATGATTTGATTGAAAAATAATGATAATTTGGTAATGGGTAGACATGTAGTTCATGTGATAGTTTGGAGGAAGGATTCCCATAGGAGGCCCTTAGAGCACTCCCTTCTTAGCTCGAGAGCAGCCAACCAACACCTGTGGAAATGATCCCCTTGGCCCTCATTGGAAAACTTGCAGTCATCCAATGAGGGTGGTCTACCTTGAAGGGACTCTAGTATCATCTCAACCTATCGGTTTCATCCCTCAACCAACTACATGATTGTTTGATAATACATCAATTGCATTTAATGATTAACATATTAACAAGTTACCCACAATTACAACATGCTATGAGGATTCATGAATTCATCAAGATATTAATAATCTTTTTATCATATGAATGTGTATGCGTTAGTCCTTTATGCTTTAAATCTATCAATCACTCATCCCTTATCAATCATTTATAACATGTTGAACAAGTATTGTTTTCCAACTATATAAAGGTATTGTTGATTTAGGGCTATGACAGTACGCACCTAATACTTACCACCTTGATCAGCAGAAACCCCCCCAACCAATGATGTCACCTTCTTATACTATGTTTTAATAGAATGATAGATCATCATAATATCATTAGTTGTCCATTTCAAAATAACATATTCACAATACTATAATAGTGACATGCATTCCCAAAATGATAATAAATTACATCATTTAGAAAAAATATCATTATGCATAAATTGTATTTATAAATCGCCTATTATGTACTCATCAGTCATCATATATTTAGGTATATTTATCAATGATATTTAGATATGCCTATTCATCACTAATTTAATTTCCCTATTTATTTGCTAAAATAATAGCACTACTTCTTATTCAAAATCTCACAATTTTAGAAGGGATATGACTCATACCTGATCTGCATAGATCAGAATGTGTTTCTATGTGTTTATAGAATATACCACCTTCTTTGGTTAGTTCGCATACACTATTTTCACAAGATGGCAGGAAGGTTGCTCTGATACCACTTGTAATGTCCCCTATTTGAGGGAAACTCTTAAACCCGAATCTTGCATTCAAGTATTTCTCAAAGAGACATTAAAACGTTAGAGATCAATAAACTTAGTGATAAAATCTAATAAGATTAGATGATATAAAGACTTTAATTATTGTCAAAGGAATATTCATCTTCTCCAATATAAATGATGCCATAAGAGCTTTAGGGTAGATAAGGACATCTCTTAAGATCCCATAGTTGGAATGCTATTATCCCATTTAATCATCATAAAGAATAAATGGAGACATTATTTATAAGACTCAATAATTGCTGTAAGTATCATTATTGGCACTAACGCATATAAGACATATATCTATACACATATATACTCTATTCATATATACAAATCTAAACCGTAATCAATGCATGTGCAGGATCACCATGGAAAAAATGGGCCCTTAAGGGCAAAAAAAAATTCAGAAAAATCAGAGTTAGGCAACTTGACATAAAAATTTGAAAAAGTTATCTATATTATTTCAAACATATCTAAGAATAGAATCTGTAGAAAATTGAATGTAGTTTCTAAACTACTAGGTTTATGTTTTTTTAAAAAAATTCTATTTGGTAAAAATTTGAAATTTCAATACAGTAGTACTTAAATTTCAGGGAAAAATAAGTAGTAGGTGTATATCCTGACCACCCTAACCACAAATAAAATGATAATATTTTTATATTATTTTTAGACATAAGTAGAGGACCCATGTCTGGATGTGATACATTCTTTGCAATTTTTTCCAAGGCAATAATTAATTATGATTTTTTATTACAAATTTTAAAAAATATAAAAACTTGTATGTCTAACCACCTTTAACTTTACTCAAAACTTTAAACTAACTTTTTTCTTTTAATCCTATAGTATGAATCATAAAAAATGTGAGCTTGCTGAAAGCCATGTAGATTGCTTTTTTCTAATCAAATTATCAATCGACTTATTTCAGAATTCAAATAGAAAAATGAATAATAATTATTTATTAAATTCAAAGTAAAGCATAATTTTATATTGGTGGAAAGTTGAGAATCTACTTTTAAAAACCTTTTCATTTCATCAATTTTAAAAAAGTCATCAGCCACATACCCTACAAACACCCATCATATCAGCCACTTTTGGCCCATCATGATCCCCGCACATACCTATCATCATCACTATTTCTTTATTTATATTCATTGCATATATATATTTATTATATAGATATTATTTACTTGCAAAGTAGCAATCGCATTAAACAACATACCCATGATGTATAGACTATCACATTGCCTTTATTGCTATCAACTAAGTACTTGATTGTGGTAAGTTATTGTTGTCTGTGAGACTTCCTTAGTCGTGTAGGACACACATAGTCTCAATGTTCCAAACATTGATATATTCAAACAACTAGCGATGGTCCCCTAGCCTCACGTCCTATTCGTGACCTCCTTGAAGAGTGTTAACAGAGTGCAATTCCCATGAGTTGTGAGAATATTATCATGGTGGCTTGATAAATGCTCTGTTGAATGATGTTGTCCGCTCTTCTATTCCATTCCCTTCCTACCAATTATAAGTAGAAAGGTTGTCTTGTTTTGGGTGACACATTGAATAAAACACTACCCAATACTACAAGTGCTGCCATGATGTATCATTCTTCCATCATCGACTTCACCTTCTCAGATCCACCTGCTAAGTTGAACAAGATCCATAATATGTGCATCGACCTCAATGAAGCTCGGACCCCTATTCTCCCAATGATGTCAAGAACTGCTAGTCTCTATAAATGATGAAGATGGAAAACTCCAAATTCCATACCTAATGATGTCTCTTATACTTTTAATTCCTTCTACCTTTTCCCATGCCCCACTTTGTTTAAAATATCACATTAAATAGTGGCCCGGCTTGAGGGAAGGTCACGCTCAGCCAGCGCTTCGGGCCGATCCTTTTCTTTGTCGAGTGTGGCTCCTTATTCTAATTCCTTTTGATGGTTAAATTATAACTATCTCCATCTAAACTATATTCCCAAAAATATATATTAATATTTCAATAGATGATTAGTTTCAAATATTTAAATCATTAATTCCATTATTTATTAGTTATAATGTTATACTGGGTAATAATTGTACTATTATTATTATTATTATTATTGATATATGGTAATATTATAATATTACCTTATGGTAATTATAATATTACTAATATTTCTTTTTATCTCTTAAGTATTTATCATCATAGTCCAATAATTTAATTATAATATTATTTAATTATGTTTTTTAATTATCTAAATGTCACAATTTCGAGGACATGACATAGGACAATACTAAGCTAAGAGACA
Source organism: Sequoia sempervirens (assembly GCA_007258455.2). Classification (NCBI taxonomy): domain Eukaryota; kingdom Viridiplantae; phylum Streptophyta; class Pinopsida; order Cupressales; family Cupressaceae; genus Sequoia; species Sequoia sempervirens. The sequence goes on along the minus strand of VDFB02100245.1, from coordinate 7,733 downwards.
TGATAGCCCCTAGACTTAGGATTCTACCAAAATACAATGTAAAGATAAAAAGGACACACACACATAAGGAATGAGGTAAGAATACATATACATGTATATCAAATATGGTTAGCAAAATAATAATTCAAACATATACAAATAATACAGAACAAATACACAGGGAATACATAGAGAATGCATGGAAAATAAAAGCATAAGAGGTTTGTCCTATCAGATTAGTATGATCCAAAAATCCTTACTAGGATCCATACCAAAGGAAACATTCATAAGTCATAGGCCAACAATATTCATTATTTTCTAGTGGCTTATGAAAAAGTGAAAATATCATAGACTAGTAAAATGCACTGTTTACTAGGTGAGTTTCACAAGTAGAAAATGAAAACAACACATGCTAGTGTTTTATTGAAAAGGTATCCTAGCTTTAATGCATAGATCACTAACATCTATTCTTTTCCAAAGAACATTAGGATACAATTGGAAAGGAAATTAGATTGACTTCCAACCTTTAAGATGAACCAACTAGCCTTGGATTTGATCCTTTAATGAATTAGAAATTGATTGGAATTAACTTGGTTTTGTTGACCTAATTAAACTATGAGACAAAATTTGAAAGTGCAATCTTTCTCTAACAACAAAACTATAAAGTCAAATTTTGAGATTAGATTTGAAGGGAGTAGAGTGTTGTGCACATGTGTTCCAAATCTGAGCTGATTTTTGGTGGAACAGGGAACAAGGAAACCCTAGTCCAAGTATCTAAAATTGAAATATGATTTTACAGTCCTCAGGTCCTTAGTTTGTAGCTTCTTCCTTTCATATCCCATTGTTGGATCTTCATTTATTGATGAGATATTATAGTTTTCATATCTTGTCAAGTTGTAGGGTTTGAATGCATGAATGAGTGGATTGTCTTCAAATATTCCTTCAATCCTCTTCAAATTTTTTCTTGCACATTCAAAGGAGAGGAAGGGTTGTACCATATAGGGTCTTGCCTCAGTCAAACCCCATGTTGGTGTTTCCACCTCCACAATGGAAAAATTGATAAAAGAGAGCTTATTTGTTTGAGCGATAGAGGCTAAATGAGAAAGGAATGATGAATCAACAATGGACTGTAACTCACCACTCAAATCTGATTTCCTTGAAGGAATGAAGTCATGCACATCTCCTCAAGGATTGATTGTAAGTTGGCTTGGATTGCTTTGAATTCCTACAAGTGTTAGTCCTCACAAAAAAATGTATGCAAAAACATGAACACACTCACATGATGCTTTGACATTGAAATGATACAATGAATACTCTTGACTTGATAATAATTACTTGATAATGCTCTTGATTTCCAATTCTTTCTCACTTTTTTCTTGTTAGTCCCTAAATGATGAAATGACTAGGTATTTGTATGTAATTGATATAATTTCCCAAAAATTAAATCCTGGTGGTCGACAATTAGAATTTTAATATCAAATATTAAATTACTATAACCAACAGTTTGAATTTTTGGGCCACATTAAGGGGACTAGGGCACAAGGAAACTCTAGTCCAAATCCCTCAATTATTAGGATCCAAAGTGCTAGGAGAAAATATCAATTGTGTACTTGGATCTTGCACATTTTATAATTTAGGAAATTAGGTGTGCAATTAGGTCAAATCAATTAGGGGGGAGCAAAGTATAGTGTAAAATTTTCAAGGGTGACAATTTACGATGCTACATTTAGCCCCCACTTTAGTGAGAGTATGAACTTACATTCAAAATCACACTAAAGTAAAAATATGTTGAGAGGGGTTCAATTATCCAAATGTTGAAGAGATGGGATGACAATGAATCTAGGGGGAAGCACACAAGTCCTTGAGATTCAGGATCCCATGGTAAACCAACATAAGGACAGGGGAAAACACATGTGAAGTGAAATGCAATATGACAAACATGAAGTATACACAGTGAATACTCATAACATAATATAATGCAATCATAACATGAACATCAAATAAAACACAAAAACGATGCAAACACACAACATATAATAATCACAAAACACAAAAACACAAGGTTAGTATTCAAGTTAGTAAAGCAAAGAGACCTCAATCTTAAATTTATTTCAAATACCAAACATCATCCATCAAATATGTTGTTAACAAAAATTTTCTCTCACAAGGGTGTTAAATCACTCATGAGGTACATAGATCTACTGGCTAGCAAGTTGCGTTATAGTAGGTTTGTTGGCAAGAGACACTGTGAATGATTTTTGTTGTTGTCATTGATGGAAACCCTAGTTGGTGACAGATCCATATGACATCATTTGCTTATATCAATAGTCAAATTGAGGGCAGTCAGGAAGAATAAAACATCCAACAGTTTGGTGATCATGTCGATTCACTTACAAATTTCCAGTTATTATTTTGAGTTGTGGATCTCATGGGAGGTCTATTAGTACATCTAATGTGTTGTTTAGAAATCTCAGTGCCTCGTATTAAGTCTTGTGTGATTTTGGAGATTCGGTTGGCTGCTTCTTTGTTTATTAGTATTTTGGGGCTGACTCAGTTGATGTAATATATTGCAGATATTCAGGAAATTTTTAATTGAATATTTTTGTGTTTGGTCATTATGTTTTGGGTCCAAGCTAAGTTTCGGATGATAGTTGTGGATGCACATTGGATAACTCTTAAGATTTGAGCCAACAAGTTGCTAATATTTTCAAGTTTAATTTGAAGCCGACATGTTGCAATTAAATTACTAGTCGTGGATATATATGTATGATCTCTTATATCATTTTGTGTGTGTGTGTGGTGTGTTGATGTGTATTGTGAATATCAAAAGAGTGTTAGAGTGATTTTATGCATAGTTTCACTTGCGCATAAAGATCATGTGAAGCGAGTTAGAGCAGAGCAAAGCAGAAGTTCAATATCAGTCAGAAGGACAGAAGATTGACATCTGAGCCTAATTGGAACTATAATTAAGCATTTGTAGATGCTATTCCTTTAGTTCATTCTTTTGGATATAATCCAAATCTTTGTAAGGAAATGTGCCTTCCTATTTTGAGTAGTGAGCTCTAGGAAGTGTGCCTGAATGCAAGTACATTCCTATATTGTAAATTTTTTGAGTATACTCATATTATATTATGGATTGGCCATCCACCATGTTTTTTCCCCTAATAGGTTTTCCACGTAAAAATTCCTATGTTATGGTGTTGTGGTTATTTTCTTTCTATTTTTGCATATTTCTTCTAGTTGAATATTTTAAGTGGGTTAATAATCAAAATAATAATGTCAATTTTTGTAGAACACTGATTCACTCCCCCCTCTCAGTGTAGCCTGTTTCCAACAATTGGTATCAGATCTAGTTCCTCGAAAGAAGTCTAACAACTTGGAGAGATCTTGGAAAGTGTTTTCAATGGATACAAGTAGTCTTCAAAAAAAACTTATGGTGGCCCTGGATGATCTTGACTAGTCAAAATTTGAGAACCGGGAATTGCAGGAAAATCTTGAAAATATAAAAAAATTCATACAGTCATTGAAAGAAAAAATCAATGAATCAAGAGAGAAAAGAAATGAATTATGTGATTAGCTCAAGCAGAAGAACAAAAGCATGGAAAATGAACAACTCAATCATGCCTTAAAGGAGAAAATCGAAGAGTGTGAAAAGTTTTCCAAAGAAAATGCTGCTCTGAAGCATGAGATGGAATCAATCATGATGAAAATGACCAAGGAAATCAAAGATAGAAATAAGAATGAAGAAAATATTGCTCAATCCTTGAAAGAAAAATCTAAACAATGCAATTGATTGGACAATGAATTGGAACAATCTAAAAATAATGAGGAAGTGCTTGAAAAACAACTTGATGATCTTAGAAATGAATTTACTACTGCAAGTGAGTACAAGGAGAAATTCAAAGCTAGTTTAGCCAAGCTTGATAAATTGATTAAAGGTCAAAGGACTGATGGTGACATGTGGGGTCTTGGATATGAAGAAGGAGAAAGTTTCAGATCTAGACAAAGGAACTCTAGACAAAGGAATTTTGAACAAGGAAGATTCCAACAAGGAAATAAGATGAATGGAGCTAGAAGAAATACGATGATACAACCAAGTGCTCAGAGATTTAATGGTTATTGTTTAACTTGCAACAAATTCAATCACATGGCTTCTCAGTGTAGAAGCATGATGAATCCAAGTGGACCATTATTCTTAGGTTAGTGCTTTAATTGCTATAAGTATGGCCATAAGTCAAGTGAAAGTAGAGTTGTGATGAATAATTTTCATAGAGATGTCAAATGCTATACATGCAATAGATTTGGGAATATTGCTAACCAATGTAGATCAAGGAAAAATAAGTGGAATAGTTGGTTTGATCATAGAAATGTTGTGTGCTACAACTACAACAAATTTGGGCATACTGCTAGATTCTGTTGGAACAAAAGAGGTCCGGTAAGACATAATACAAAAAAAAATGTCAAATGAAAAGGGAAAGGTACTACAGATGTGATCAAAAGGAAAATGTAGAAGAAATGGGTGAAAAAGAATCCCTCTGTCGAAGGAAATGTGCCAGCACCAAAATCTGCTTCTGGTAATTCCTTCAGGGATTAGTTCTAGGCCTTTGGCCTGGGGGAGCTATTAGGAAAATTCTTCAATCCCTTGTAGGAAAATGATACTGGAATGTGGACTAGTCCAGTAGGTGGATCAATGTTTTTTAGATGTTTTCTAACTAAATTGGAGCTATAATTGCCAAGCTTTGGAGATTCACAAAAAAATTATATTTCTTAGTGCTTGAATTCAAAGTAACCGAATGAACTAGGGTTAAGGCATTTATTGCGAAAAAAAGGGTTAGTTGTGTGAGTGATAAAAGCCATTTTTATCTTTCATTTGTCACTTTGCATTTTGAAGGAAAGTAGTTTGAAGAGCCTTGGAGTGAACCTTGTTGAATTGTGAAGAAATTCAAAGCATGGAGAAGAATCTGCGAACAAACTTCGATTCGATTGAAAGGTATTTTTTGAAAAGCCTGTGAATTTATGAATTTTCAATCATGGCCACTTCGTTGGTAGTGGAGGTTAAGGACAAACCCCATCCTAAGTTTAAATGACACCCTTATATGTCTGTTGAGACTGAACCCTTAGGAACGTTTTCATCTATATCGTACAAATTTTTGCACATTGAGGACATTAGGGCATATATTCATGTGAACATTGAAGAGTTAGGCACCTCTCAAATAATGAATCTATATTCCCATCATATAATTAGAGAATATTTTATTGTAAAACAAAAATTTCAAACCCTAGAAGAGAAGAAGTTTGCGTAGTTTGCAAGATTTCCCGTATTTGAGGAAATAAATGGGTGAGATACATTTTGAGCTGTGTTCATTCTGAATTCATGTGGCTAAATATACCCTTCAAAATCACAAAGGAGGCTATATGTGTAGTAATAGGTCTAAATTCCACCGATATACTTCCAGTCTTGAAATCTGTGAAGAATGACAAGGTTATTGAGGCAACTGGTGTGAAATGGGATAGAAGGGCAATGACAATAGAAGACATTTCTGAAGTAGATGTGAAATTCGCATCAATGGTCATTGGTTACAAGATATACCATTCTAGCCAGGACAATTCTGTATCTGGTAGGTCCATCTGTGCAACTTATGAAATGGTAAAGCAAAATGCAGAATATGACTTGTGTGAGCTACTTAGAAGTTAGTTGTTGGAGAATCTGAGCAAAATCAAGAAAGACAAGAAGAATACTTTCAAATATGGCAATCTGCTATTGTGCTTATTTTTCTATTTCATGAATGAAGTTCCAGGCATTGGAAAAGTACATTGGAAAAATGATGATCCCACAGTTGTTCAGATAAGGAACAAGTTGTTTGGAATGGGTGACCATCAAGCCAAGAACACTACCCTTTGGGGGTACTTCAAAAATTTCTAGGATATGATGCATGCCAGGGAAAGAATTCCCACTTCAATTGTGGAACAGTACAAAGATACTATCTCCTTCATGGTGGATATTGACCAATGTCATATGGAAGTTGTTGATCGTAGAACAATTTGGATCATGCCAATGGGATACGAAGTAGAGGAAAACATTCTAAAGATATATGCAAAACACTTGCTAAATTCACCTCTAGATCTGTGTGAAGAGAGGTTTGGAACATATGTAGAGAAAAGTATGCAAGTTCATGAGGAATTGAGAAAACCAGTGATAGTTAGGAAAGTAAGAAAAGAGACAGAAGCTTTTGTAGAAAGGATGGGATTACTTGTAGTAGCCCTGAGAGAAGCAAGAAGGAGGAGAGAAGAGGCAGAAGCAGTAAAAGTGAAAGAAAAAATAGAGTCTGCTAGTCCTAGTGCATCCTCTGCCTACACTAGATTTACAAGGAGTTCCCCTGCAACAAAGCCAACTCAAGACATGCCTTCTAGTGAAAGGAAGAAGAATAAAAGTACAAGAACATATAAACCTATTTTAGAAGATGAGGATACAAAATCAGAAGAAGTCTTGAAAGAAGTAAAAGCTACCACAACTCAGGTTGTCAAGTTAAATTTTTTCGGCAAAGAAGAAAAGGAAAAGAAGGCTAAAGTTGATAAACTTGATATGTTAGTTGATGAAGTTGTGAATGCAATTGTCAATGACAGTAATCTCAAGCCCCTCTATGAATTGTATGAAACTTTTGATAAATCTAGTCAAAGAGCTCTAGAAGAAGCTACAATAAAACATATGAACATTTTTAATTACGTTCTTGTTGAGATTATGTCTGGCTCACCCAAGAATCTTAATGATATTTTGGATTCGAGAAGGTTAAGTGCTAGAATAGAAGAAGAGAATATGAGGAAGAGAGTTCTTGCAGATTTGTGTCTAGAAATTTCAATTGAAGAGATGGATTCACTCCTTGAAAAATCTAAAAAGGATTTTAAGAGCAAGAAAAGGGCGAATAAACTCATGATTGGTGAAAGTGATGTTGTTGTAAGTGAAACTAAGGAAATTCTTGAAGAATTTCTATCAAAGAATAAGATTAACATTGAGGAAATGAATACTAAAAATGTTCCAAAAAATGAGGTAGTAAATGAGGAGGTAAATGAAAATGAAGAAGAGAATGTGAATGAGGAGAATATGAATGTATTTGATCCTCCAGAAGTTGAGGATATTCTGATTTCTCCTAATATGGAAAATATAGAGACACCTATGTAAACTAAAGTTCCTAAGGTGGTATTAGCTAAGGAGAAGGAGGTACAAAATGAAGAGGTTGAAGTGCCTAAAAGCAATCCAAAAACAATCTCAGAAGAGCCCAAGGCTGAAGAAGAAATTTTTTTAGGAAATCAGAGTGGAGGTAAGAGACACTACCAAGGCAGTGAAGAGATCTCTGATGGAGCAACAGGAAGATTTTGATCCTAAATTGGATGAAATTTCAATTAATCTATCACCTCTGTCTCCAATTCAGATGATGAAGGTTGCATCAATTGCTCAAGCTAAGCCAGTGAGAAAATTTTGAAGTCTCACATAGAGGATAGTGAACTGCTAAGCCTTGCATCTGGATTTTTGCAGAAATTAATGCCTGCTCATGTCATGGATCCATCAGGTTCCTCTTCTGGTGAGCTAAAGAAGCTCATAAATTTTGTAAGTACTCAATTTAATTCTCTTGAGAAATTTTCCAAGGATAAAGTGCAAAAGGAGTTTAATAGAAAAAGACTTAGTTGAAGGCAGTGATTGCAAAGGATAAAATTCTATTAGCTACTTGCATGAAGGAAACTAAAGGCTTTGTATCTAA
>VDFB02100244.1:0-17812 GCA_007258455.2 Sequoia sempervirens | reverse complement strand
ATACCAACATTCAAGTAATAATTTGAGATGATGCTTGCTATTCAGTGAAGGGTGCAGGAGCCTCCTCTCTTCACCTAGATTCTGGCATTTCTCTTCATTTGAGTGATGTTCTGTTCGTACCAGGTATCAAGAGGAACCTTGTATCAATTTCAGCTTTGGAAGACAAAGGATATCAAGTTGCATTTTTTGAGGGAAAAGTTCTTGCTTGGTTGAAGAATTCTAGCATCAAGATAGCCTGAGTGATTGGTGTTCGGCAAGAGAGTCTTTATAGACTTTACATTGTCCTATGCAGGCATTGTTGCATGATTCCACCAGCTCAAGTGAGCTTTGGCATAGAAGACTTGCTCACCTCCATTTTAGAGCACTTCCATCCATGGAGAATATGGTCATTGGCCTTCCAAAACTTAGTCAAGAGCATGATGGTACCTGCAGAGGATGCGCATTGGGTAAGAATTCTAAAGGTCCTTTTCATAGTAGTGAAAGTAGATCTAAATGTATTCTAGATCTTGTTCATTCTGATTTGTGTTGTCCAATGTCTGTTGCACCTTTGAGTGGTTCCTTTGGTATTATGTAGCTTTCATTGATGACTACTCTAGAAAGACTTGGATTTATTTCTTAAAGGCTAAGGAATCTGATGAAGTACTTGAGAAATTCAAAAAATTTAAGGCTCAAGTAGAGAACTTGTCCGAAAAGAGGATCAAAGTTCTAAGATCTGTTAATGGAGGAGAATACATTTCTGGAGGCTTCCGTAACTTTTGTATCGAGGCAGGGATTAAGATGGAGTTTTGTGTTCCTTACAATCCACAACAAAATGGAGTTGTTGAAAGGAAGAATAGATCCATTGTTGAGGCAGCTAAAGCTATGATCCATGATCAAGACTTGCAAACCTTTCTTTGGGCAGAAGCATCTAGAACTGCAGTGTATGTTCAAAATCGGAGCCCACATCATATTTTGGAGAATATGACTCGTGAAGAAGCCTTCACAGGTGTGAAGCCTGAGGTTAGTCACTTGAGAATCTTTGGCTGTCCTGTTTATATTCATGTGCCTAAATATAAGAGAACTAAGTTAGAACCATCTGGCAAGAAAGGAATATTTGTGGGCTATAGTGAATCCTGAAAAGCCTACAGGATTTATATTCCAGGTCAGAAATAGATAGAGATTAGCAGAGATGTCACTTTTGAAGAAGATGTTCCATTCAAAAGATCTAAAGGTTCATACATGGAGTTAGATAATGAAGATCAGGAGACTCCTCAGGACATGGACGTTGATCATACTCCTGAGATTCAGAGGGAGTCTACTGAACCAGAAGAGGATGGTGATCTAGTTGAGCCTTTGGAACCAACTGATGGGCCCAGAGATATTGTCATAGGTCGAAAGAGACCTCTATGGGCTAGGCAAACTATGCAGGAAGCAGAGAAGTTTGCAACACCTAGAGGCACATTCAAAGAAAGCAAAAGACCATAGAAGTTTTCAAGATATGTTGCATTAATGAGTCATATCATTGAATCTAAGCCTTCCAGTGTTTAGGAAGCATCAAGTTAGCAAGTATGGAGAGATGCTATGGCTGAAGAATATCAATCTATCATTAAGAATAATGTTTGGGATATAGTACCAAGACCAGAAGGGAAATCAATTGTATCTTCTAAATGGCTTTTCAAGATCAAGCATGCGGTTGGTAGAAGCATTGAGAAGTAGAAAGCTAGATTTGTGGCTAGAGGATTCTCTAAGAAAGAGGGAATAGATTATGAAGAAACCTTTGCTCCGGTTGCTTGTTATACATCCATTAGGACCATTATTGCCATTGTAGCAGCTAAGGGATGGAAGCTGCATCAAATGGACATGAAGACAACATTCCTTAATGGGGTGATTGAAGAAGAGGTCTACATTGAGCAGCCCGATGGCTTTGTGATTCATGGGAAGGAGTCTCATGTTTTTAAATTGAAGAAGGCTTTGTATGGCCTTAAGCAGGCTCCTCGTGTTTGGTATGAGAGGATTGATCGATACTTGATGAGCTTGGGTTTCTCCAAGAATGATGTTGATTCAAATCTTTACTTCAAGGTAGTTGATGGTGAGACATTAATCTTGGTTCTTTATGTTGAGCAAAATATCTCATTATCAAATGCAAGGAGTTAGCATCTGAATTCGAGATGAAGGATCTTGGATATATGCATTACTTCCTAGGATTGGAAGTGTGGCAGAAGCCCAATGAGATCATTCTGAGTCAAGGGAAATATACCATAGATATCTTGAAGAGATTTGGGATGATGGATTGCAAATCCATGTCTACACCGATGGAAACCAATTTGAAGAAGTTAAGTGAGTTTGCAACTAGTTTAGATCTGGTAGATCCCACTATGTACAGATAGTTGGTTGGATCGTTGATGTATCTAGTCAATACTAGACCAGATATTTGCTATGCAGTGAGTGCACTTAGTCAGTTCATGTGTGAACCAAGGCAAATTCATCTAGTTGTAGCTAAGCATATCTTGAGATACTTGCGTGGCACAGTTGGATATGGCTTGAAATATACTTCCAGTGTAGACCTAAAGCTGCAAGGATATTCTGATTCTGATTGCGTAGGAAGTATAGCTGATCGGAAGAGCACCTCTGGATGTTGCTTTAGCTTGGGGTCTGCGATGATTTCTTGGTGTAGCAAGAAGTAGTCTTCAGTGGCACTAAGCATTGCAGAGCCCGGGTATATTGTAGCATGTGTAGGGGCTCGAGAAGCAGGGTGGCTTCGAAAGCTCCTGGCAGGATTGTTTGGACAATCATTGGGGCCGACTGTTATTCATTGTGACAATCAAAGCTATGTGAAGCTATCTGTCAATCCAGTGTTTCATGACAGAACAAAACATGTTGAGATCAAATACCACTACATCAGATACATCAGAGATATGGTATTGAGCAAAGCTATTTAGTTGAGATATATTTGCACTGATGATCAGACGGGTGATATTCTCACCAAGCCTCTCTCTAGAGCAAAGTTTGTGCACTTTCGAGACTCAACATTAGTGATCTTTTGTGATTTTCTATAATGCATCTTTCTCTGTGATAGAGAAATTTGAGGTGAAAGCCCTTGTTAATGCATCTTTCTTTGTGATGGAGAAATTTGAGGTGAAAGCCCTTGTTAATGCATCTCTCTCTATGATGGACAAATTTGAGGTGAAAGCCCTTGTTTCCACCCTCTGGGAGTAGCCATTTTGGATGTCATGTTGAGAGACTCCATGACAACATCACGTTGAGAGACTCTGTGATGATTCCCTTGTACTTGTGTTTATCCACCCTTTGGGAGTAGCCATGGTGGACGTCATGTTGAGAGACTCCATGACGACATCACTTTGAGTGACTCCGTGATGGGCACTTGTGCACATGTTCTTTTCCATACATGGGAGTAGCCATGATGGACGATATCACATTGAGTGACTCCGTGATGAGCTCTTTTCCACATATGGGTGCAGCGATTGTGGGTGTCATGTTGAGAGACTCCATGACCTTGGATATCTGGAAGTATTCCTCCCTAGCTAAGAGGGAGTGTTGATGTGTAGCCGCGGGCTTCATACTATCAGCGATAGTATTTAATAAGCAATAAATAAATATAGCCGATTTGGGTATATATTTATTGGAGACGTTTTGTGAAGAGGCGCTTCACTTAAATATTAAATAATATTTTGTAAATGTGGCCGACTTCATCTTGATATTTGCCACCTTTCATGTGAGACACAACCATTCATTGGTGGCCGACCTTTCATCCTTGAAGGGATGTGTTGATTAGCTATTACCTCATCGAAGTGTATATAAGGGAGGCATTGCTCTCTTTCATAATCATCCATTCTATTCATTTCAAGACAAGTGCGAATTCATCTACAACAAAGAGTTCGATATTGGAGTTCAATATTTACCTTCATAGAGATCGATATCATTCAAGGAGTTTGATATTATTGTTTGAGATTGCATCAAGTGTGGTGGTGATTAATTCGGCCTTGTATTGGCCTCATTGTAAAAGCGAATTGCTTTCGATTATTCAATATATAAGAGATATATTGTTGTTGGGTTTTTCTCCTTCAAGTTGGAGGGTTTTCCCAGGGTATATGTTGTGTGAAATTGTGTGAAATTGTTCTATATCTGCTTATTTAATTTCTGATCCTAAAACTAATAGTAATGTCCATCATCCATTGAAGAAGCAACTTAGAGGGTGGTACTTTGCTTTGGAAGTTGGTGCTTCCTAAAGGAGATATTGGTGCCTACGAATTTAGTTGTGGGAGTTGGTGCTTCTAGTGGGTTGGTGCTCACAAATTGAATGAGGGGTTGGTGCCAACAAAATTTATAAAAAGAAGAATCCATATAAAAGCATTATTGTGTTGTGGTTTTCTCCCGCAAGGGTTTCCATGTAAATATCGTGTGTTATTGTGTTCTTCTCATGTGCATGATTATTGAGATTGAGCAAATGATGTTATTGTTATTGATCAAGTTTTAAATAAGGTATTAGGTTTGAAAAAGTAAAGATTATTGTTATACTGATTCAACCCCAACCCCCCCCGCCCCCCCTCCTCCTCTGCCCCCTCTCAGTATAACTGTGTGCTCATCAATATCTCATGTATAGAAGACAAATCACCAATGATTGAATCATCTGAAGGTAAGTTGAGAGCTTGAAGAAATTCTCATAATGGATTGGATGAGCCATAAACTTATCTTGGGGAATGATTTAATGGATAGTTCACTTCCTCAAGACCTCAAGTTGAAGCATGATTGCCTATATTATCTTGATATGTCATGTCAACTTCTCAAAGATTAGACCCTCCAAACTCCAAGCCATAAAGTACTATCATAATATTTGTATCTAAGGTGCATTATATCAAAGATGTGCATCTCAGATGGGATGTGGCAAAAATAGAGTTAAAACTAGTAACACTCTAGCATTGTTTTTGATAAAGATAAAAATGTGAATTCAAAGGGCTTGGACCCTTTTACATAGTAGTCAAAAAGTAAATAGGAGTACCTTGAGATATGGTACTAACAAAAACAAACAACAGTAACAACAATATAGAAAAGGAACAACGACCAGACAATAGATGAAGCACGCTATTGTTATCACCCTGCTTTTGGAGCCCATTGGCTACTGCCCATTCTTTAGTGAAAAATTTGACCTGATCCATCAATGAAATCCCAGGGGGTTCTCTTCACTAGCATTGGTAACAACTCTTTGGGTTGTAGAGTTGGCCCTGGTTCTCTTGGCTGGTGAAATATACCCCCTTAGTTTTTTCCCAATTTTTTCACACAAACTTCACCCATTAGTGTTAGCCCAATGAAAGATAAGCAAATTGGAAGTAACCCTTCACTTTCTGATCACCCTGATCCCGGAGTGGGCAAGGTGAGAGCATATGGTGTAAGGGGATTTGATTACAATATGAATCATTCTGGAAGTACAAGAGCTATTGGTGGCAAGCCATCCAATGGAGAAAATGCAAATACTTGGTGGCAAAGTTATCCTCTTCCACTTTTCAGTGGGCTATAGGAAAGTAAAGTAAAGAAAATAACTTGGCGGCACAACCAACGACTTCCACTTTTCAGCGGGCAACAAAAAGTAAAGCAAAAACTCAAATCACATACCGAGTGGGAGTGTAATACAAAATACTGAAATGAGGAAGTTGATCAGCGTTACAATATGATGTTAGATCCAATATATCATGAGAGAATCAAACAATATGAAGCCCAAGTGTTAGATATCCATCTCTAAGACATTACAAATGACTAGGCATCACGAAAGTATGATAAAACAATGAAATACCAGGTCTATATGGAGCAGCGATCTGATATGAAAGTACAACATGCATGAACTCCAACCAACAACCTTCAAATGCACAAATCCTTTCAACTTGACCTCCGAATCACCTCAAACTTGTTGCTAATGATGCCAAAGAGCTAGGCATCCAATATCAAGTAGCAAGCCGCAACCAAAGGGTCTGTGAATGTTTGGCACACAAATCAATGCATGAATAGCCAAGGAAGTACGACCCCCAAGAAGGGTGACTAGCAGAAAAATCCAATCCTCCACTAAAAATTATGAAATCTCAAGGAAAGGAGCGCCTAAGAGAGAGGAAAGCAATGATTCAATGCCCACAAAATTATATCAACTTCTCAGGTCAGCGTGAACATAAACGTGCTTCAACCCTTCACAACCAACAACTAGAAAACTGATAAAAACACTCCAAAATGATATCAAATTGATAATCTAACTCATACCAACACCAAAATATCAAAAAACATCAAAACCCACACAAATTGAAAGCATGAAAGAAACCATCACCAATGAAGTTCAATTTGGAACCTCTGAATGAAGAAGCATCAATTGTTCAGCTAGGAGTTATCTTGCAAACTCAAAACTGAAGAAGAAATAGGAGGTGTACCGACCTCGAAGCAAGAGTCTGAAATGATTTCGGTAACACTTCGTTATGATAAAATTGGATAACCAAATGAGAGGCAGAGGGGCTGCATTTATAAGCTCAAACCTAGAAATTTAAATTCTCCATTCCCTCCAAAATGGGACACCCAAAAGAGGAGAAATAAAATATTCCTTAAAACACTTTTTGAGTTATCAAACTTGGCGTCCAACTTTACTTGGCAATATTAACTTTATAAAATGCAATAATGTTTCCAATTTGGACGTCCACATGAGAGGCCACAAGTTAAAATAAACTTAAGTCATAAGCCTAGGCGTGGGGGGCCAGAAAGCAACATTAGAAGTAATATAACTTAAGTTATTAACTTTCCTTTTTTGCACTCCAAGAAAGTTGGAGAAGCCTCTTGCAAAACTACTAGAAATAGTAACTGAGTGTTGAACTATTGCCAAACCACACTGCCAAAAATAACACTTACTAAAAATAGCATGTTGCTAAAAATAGTAAGTGACTCCAAACACCGTTCGAGCACATTTCGAGTAGTCGACATAACTTACTAAAAATAATAAGTCCAAAAATAGTCACTAATGAAAATGCATGTGACACCCCTCTGAAGCTCTCTGAAAACCCAGAAAGATCCAGAAAACATACTAGCAAATCCCTGCAACCATCCCCTTAAAACTCAGAAGATACCTCCTATAAAACAGGGAACCTTAATTCTTCCCTCGGCTAGCCTACGAGCCTTCGAAATACGAGTGTCCGAAATAGACTAACAATCTCAAAAAGGACTAGTGTTGAGAAGGGGACATTACAACTAGGCCCTTGCGAATAGTCTTTGTTGCAAAGCATTTTGTAATACATGAAGGGTAGTTGTAGAGGTTTTTATGGTCTGCTTTGTTGAATTTGACAATTTAGGATAGGTTTTTATTCAGATTCTCCTAGTTATTCTATAGTGTGTGGAACTTTAACTCCAATTTCTCCCAATTTTTGAAGGTGGTAGATAAATTTTTTACTTTTGCCAAATGTCTTCATTTGCATGGGTTTTGGGCTGTTCCTTGGATTGTTTAAACACCTTCAGACTCTTAGCCTTGTGTTCTAAAGTTGGGAAAGGAATTATTTCATAACATTATTGTGGAGATCAAGTTTGTCTTGTATTTTGACCATAGTTACGAGACTTAGATTCGGCTTGGACTCGACAAAATGATTTTGTACTCGGACTTGGACTCGGCAAAAAAACACAACAAAGACTCGGCAAATTGAAAAACCCAAGAAATTCAAAGATTTTTAAGGATTTAAAACTTGTTTCATGCACCCTTTATTAAATAAACCTTAAAGACATAATAACATCATCAAATAGAAGCTAATTTGATCACATACACAAGTATACATCGATCACATAAGTATAAACACAAATTATAGTTGAAGGAAATATTAATAACACACTTAGATATATACAATTCTAAATATTGTCAAATGTATACATAACTTATGGAATATGAAATCCATTGCATCAAAAGTTCCAAACAAATATCAAAAGTAAAACTAGATGTCTATGGCTTAGAGGAGCCTGCATCCTTCCTGTGAAGGCATCTAAGGTAGGTCTTGGATGATGTTGCAGCCATAATCTCTGGCTTTGTCTTCATGCCACCCACACCAACATCAGCTGTGTTTGCTCGTGCTCTATACTCCTTTGCCATGGTTACATCCTCAAGCTCTCTATCCACCTGGTCAACCCAATTGAGGTCCTCATCGCTAAAGATAGGATCCTCATCTTCAGTGATCCACTCAAATTGTGGATTGACCTCCTCTAGCGTGATGGGGGTGGAGTCAGTGCCCAAAATTTGTCTATGGTGAAGATGAAGGTTGTAATGAACATAGACTAGATCATTCAACCTTTCCATGGACAGTCTATTGTGCTTCTTGGAGTGTATGTGCTCAAACATACTCCAATTGTGCTCACAACTTGAAGCATTGCATGGTTGGCTCATTATGCAAATTGCAATCCTCTAAAGATTTGGTACCTTAACACCAAACATTTCCCACCATCTATTTGAGATGAGAAAAAGGAAAAAATCAATCTCATTATCCAACTTTAAGTTTCAACATTTAATAATAATATAAAAAAGAGGAAAAGTTTATTACATTTTTAGACTTAAATTATGCCCTTAATATATTTTTACTTGGCTACAATGTCGTTCGATTATCTTTGCACATGTCATGAGAAAAGAGCTCTCCTTGTGCAAGTCTAAAGGTCTCGATCTCGTGGACCATCTATGTTGTAACACTAGGCGACATCCACTCTATCACTGAGTAGAGCCCATTGAAAACCTCCTCATCCGCTTTGAAATTAGGGCAGTATTGGAATGTTGGATTGAGGTAATAAGAAGCTACCATCGCCTATCAATGATCTCCCAAATGGGATGATGCTTACGCTCAACTCCCGCATAGATGGATCAAATGACCTCCTTGGCCCTATCCATGCTTTCATGTATGAAGCCCATTGTGGGCTTCTCCCCATCAACAACTCGTAGGAGAACTACCAAAGGCTCAGTGAACTACAATTATTGTGAAACATTAACTTAAGTGTGAACAAAAAGTAAGCAAATAAAAGAAAAATATGAACAAAAATTAAAACATAATTAGATTTTCATTTACCTTTACAATCTCCACAGTAGGTACCCAAAAGCTTGGCTCATCAAACATGCAATTTGCCACATCAACTCCTATAGTGGTCTTAACATAGGATGAGGAAGTCCACTCCTCACTAACAAACATGCACCTCAAAGCTCCCTTTGATTGAAGCAAGGATTGTAATGTGATGAAATTTGTTGCAAATCGGGTTATGCTAGGATGGGACAACTCCTTTTGCCTCGTGTATTGCCTTATTAAGTTGAGGACCCATGTGTGATTGTATATGAATTTACAAATGTTTTTGACCGACTCTACACATGTGATCCATGGAAGCTTGCCAAAATCCTCCAATATGAGGTCAAGGCAGTGGGCAACACCTAGAGTCCAAAATAATTATGGGTGCCTCTCCATCAATAGTCTACTTGCAACAACATAATTTGCTGCATTATCCGTCGCCACCTGCACCACATTCTCCTCACCCACCTCAACTGGGACTTGCTATAAATCTACAAAAGGAATGTGGCATTTTTGACATGTCTTGAAGCATCAATTGATTTGATGGATATGGTGCAACCCGAAAAAGAAACAAAATCAATGATTCAATAAAGCATAAATTAAAAATATTAATCTCTAAATCGATGCATTGTAGGAAGTACAATCACCTGAGGAAGAAACAAGAAAATTCAGCAATGTCTTATTTCTTCTATCAGTCCAACCATTGGTCATGATGGTGCAACCCTTCCTCCTCGATATCAACTGTTGCTCCTCTATTGTGGCTTTTACATCAGCCACCTTTTGTGTCAAAATTGGGCCCTTTATGTCATCTTCACTAGGGGCTTTGAACCCCACCCCACAAACAGTAATGGCATCAACGATATTTTGCCAATAAGGAGACCTAACACATGTCACAAATAAACAAAATAAAATAAGTATTGTAAAATGGAGAGTTTAAATTTGAATTCGACATACCTCTAAAGATAAAAATTTAAGAGACAAAGAATCAAGCTATAAATTTTTACGTAATCAAACAAAAAAGAATTACTTGGCTGCATGGAATGGAATGGTGCAATAGTACCAAAAGTCTCCAATTGCATGTCTAGCTGCATCATGTATGTCCCTGTTCCAACCCATGCTCTCAATCGACGGTAGGGAACTTGGAGTAGTGTGTGGCAAAAGATATGAATCTATCCTAGATTTCTGAACTCTAGGCCCAATGCTAACACTTGCATTGCCACTAGCACTAGCACCAACACCAACAACAGCAACACCACCAACATTAGCAATACCAGGAGCAGCACTTGAAGAAGGAAGAAATGGCGGCAAGGTAGAAGACTCTCCATTACCACCAATGCCTGCTATCTCCTCTCTTTGCCTCTTTTTCATTCTTTTTGTAGCTCAAATGTTTCTAGTTGCACTTGCACCTCACGAATAACCTCAGTAGGAACTTGTGGGCGTGGCATAACATCATGGGCTAGTATATGTGCAAGATGGTATTTCAATCTACTAATGCTTCCTCCATGATAAATTGTTTTGCAATAAGAACATTTTACCTCCTTTCCTTTTCCCAGGGAAAAGTTCAACATGTATCCAACATGGGTCCCTTCTAATTGGGGTTTTGGACATCTTGATAAAGATGATTTGAAAATCTCAAGGCTGCTGCAATAACATATAAATAGAAAAAAATTAACATTTGTGAATTGTGATTTATAATTATAAACTAATACAAAAAAATGTAGGGTTTGCAACAATAAAATTATATTTTTTTTACAAAGAACACCCAGGGTTTGTTGGATAGAAAATCAAACACATCGAGGGTTCTTTCTTTGATCCAGTAAAATAAAATAGAAAAAAAGAAATGAAATGTACAGAAAAATGCAATTTTTGGTAAAAAGAACACAAAATTTGTTTAAATTTTAATGATCAGATTGTATGCATAGAAATTGAAATCAGACACAATAACACAACAGATACCCTAGGAAAACCCTCCTCTTGAGGGAGAAAAACCCAGCAACAAAGATATCTCTTATATATATGAGCAATGGCAACAAGTTACATTACAAAGAGGCCACACATAAGGCCAAAGATGAGCATCAGCAATGGCTGTAACAACAAAGAACAATTTGCTCTTCCTTGAACACAAATCTGCTCTTCAATGGATTCACAATCTGCCCTAGAAGAAATTCGCACTTGATAGAAGGAATGAATTGGACTTGCTTGCAATTATCAAAGGAAAGCATTACAATATATAGAAGGTAGAAATACTGTAGCCACTATCTACAAGACCCACTACCACCACTAACAATCCACTAACTAATAAACTAAAGATGAGTTGCCCACTAAGCAGCCCACTAGCTATCCACTAGTTAATAAACTAAAGATGAGTTGCCCACTAAGCAGCCCACTATCCACTAGCTAATAAACTAAAGATGAGTTGCCCACTAAGCAGCCCACTAGCTATCCACTAGCTAATAAACTAAAGATGAGTTGCCCACTAAGCAGCCCACTAGCTATCCACTAGCAGCCCATTCACATTAAATAAGCATAAGCAGCCCACTAGCTATCCATATAAATAAATAGCCAATAGGCTATATTGATTTATGTCTTCACTTTCGTGGCTGGAAGGATGAACCCGAAGCTGCTATATCATTAACAAAATTACCTTCAAAATTCAAGCTTACCTCTTAAATCAAACTTGAAATCAATAGAGAACTCCTTCCAATCATTGGTAGACACCTGTTGATGCACCAAACGTATCTATGAAGCTGCCCAAATGCGATTCAACAATGGATTTTTGCTCTACCTCCTTGCTGATTGCCTTACAATGCACTCTAAATTTTGCTCACAACTCTCTTTTCTCCTTCTACTTTGCCTTCAAAATGAAATGATATTGCTTTTAGGGTAGAGGAGAAAATATAATTAAAAAAAAAGCAACTTAAAACAATTATTTTTTATGTTTTTTTTGACTTTTTAACACTCAGCCATGTGGCAAAGCCTAGGCATCGGGACTCGCTCGGACTCAGCGAGTTTGGTGACTTTGCGAGTCTGCAAAAATATCGGCCAAAGTCCGAGTCTAGGGCCTCCAAACTTGGCGAGCTTGACTTTCCTCAGACTCGCCGAGTTTTGGCGAGTCTAGGTGAGTCTCATTACTTTGATTTTGACCACACAAGCTTTCAGCTCTTTGCATTTGGAGTAGTCTATATCTTTTTGAGTAGAAGGGTGGCAAGGAGGAATCCTAGAGTCTTCAAGCTCAATCATATCATCTGTTGGCTTATGGGGGTTAGGGTAAGCCCTCTTTGTCTTGTATCTCACTAGCATTGTTAAACCAAGCAAAATTTGCTAATCTTGAGGAGTGGTACACATAGTAATGAGACTCATATTCCTTTGAACTTATTCATGGAGAAAATCCTGAAATACTTGTTTATTTTCTAACTGTTGTTTCTACGGGGAATTTAATAATCCTGGAATATTTTCTCTATGTATGAATGGATAATGAAATTTATTCTCCCCTTAAACCATATTTTCCATTGGATCTTTAAGTACGCATGTTAAGTTTGTTTTATGATTTATTTTTATTGTGGTGTGACTTATATGGACCAAACTTTCTGTTTCCTTAATTACTGTCCCTCCTATAACTGTATCCTTAATTATCTCAGAACTAGTCCTTTTTGATATTGCAAGGAAATGCTTTGTTGTGAATTTTTTTTTTTCCAAATTTTCTTTGTTCTTTTCATGTTTTACTTATATACAATATTCTTTCTAAAGCTCTCCGTTATTTTGATTGTTTTTAATGTGTTTGACAAAATTCACTTCAATTATAGTGTCTTTGTATGATTGCAGTGATATAGTTTACTATATGGTTTTGATTCTGGTTTCTTGATTTCATAAACTTCTATAACATTTTACTTCCAATAATAAAAAATATATTATTATCTCAAAGTCCTGCTTAAGTCTTTGAGCCATGCTATCCCATGTCCATGCAATTGAATATTATTATCTGACTAGTTTTCTTCTCTGTTTAAGGTAATGTTTCATTAATTTTTATGACCTATTTCAACAAAAACTGTTGGATTATTTTTTATTTGCGACATTGCAAATTATATTGCATGAGAAGCATTTGATTAGCTTTTTAACTGACTCTTGAAATTAGGGTTTTGATCGGTCATTGCTGCCACGTGTTCGCAAGGCTCAGGGTGGTCAAAGGAGTGGGCCAGGGAAAGATGCTGTAAGAATCACTATGGAATAACCTAGAACTAGTGCTTGTGCATCTAGTCAGATTTCTGAGATTGAATTGTTATTATGAAGAATTTTCTACTGTTCTGGTAACACTCCTTGGTTATACCTAAAAAAATGTGGTGTCAGAATTATCTTTATACTTCAGAGAACTTATTTGGATATTTTTATACTGCAGCTACGAGAATTTACACGCTGTTTTAATCAAGAAAAGATGCTATACAAGGGTACAGAGGTTTCGCTGGTAAGTGTAAGGTTTTAATTGTAAATTCTACATGATTGTTTCTCAAATGATTGTTCTGTAATGTGAGAAACATACACGTTCAACTTCTTCTCCCCTTGTTTCCAAGGTGCCTTGGATTATTGTTGTTTTTTATTTTTGAATTACATCTAGGGGTTTGCCTTTTGTTTTCTCTGTTGTTAACAATGGAATCATTAGGTGGATTGAGTTTTGTGAATAATACTTTTGTTTAATCTATCTTTTGAATGAACATAAATAAAATTTATATAAACTGATCCGTATCTTGTCAACTCTCTTATTAATTACTACAATGCTTCATCATATTGATTTCTGGTTGGTGTCAAAACATTAGTTTGCAAGTGAGTTTAAAGATGTTGTGGTTGAGCACCTAAATTTTCTTTCTAGGGTACAATGATCAACGAGCAAGAGCAAAGCAAGGCATTATGACAAGTTCAACTATTTAGACTGAAAGTTTCTCTTCAATGCCCTACAAGTCAACTTGTAGAGCCAAAACTATGCAACTCGGCAAACCCTGCCATTCTCACCATCTCTTTTAGGCTTTTTTATTTAGTTTTTTATTATTTAGGTTTTCTGTCTTTATAAAATCTTAAATATGCATTTTACATTTTAATTATGGGCATTTAAAAAAATTAAATATTACTTTTTTATACAATTTTATTAAATAATTTTAACTTTATTAAATTTAAATTTAATATTATTTGATTTTATTTTTCAATTATTTTAATATTAGCATTTAATAAATTAAAATTCAATAGTTATAAATATTAATCTAGATTTTAAATTATTAATATAAACAATAGGAACATCTGACTGTGACAAATGTGAATATAGTAGCAATGTGATGGAATAAATAGTTGCTCTAACCAAGGCTGTTTCTCTTTTTGATAATCATGGTCGGGTTTTGGTTTATATGGATTACATATTTTGTAAGACTGGTTTTGCATCTTGTATCTATGGAGCTTTTGTTCCTCATATTGTAAAGACTCTGTTTTGTATTCGATCTTATATATATATATATACACAATTTAACACATTTAAATTAAATTAAAAAAATAAAATATTTTTTATTTTAAAATTAACAATTTTCAATATTTAAATTAAATTCATAAACTTATGAATATTTTAAATTTATTATAATTTATTTAAATTTAATATAAAATTATTTTATATTTAATAATTTTAATTTACTATATATATCAATGTACCATGGGGACATGTGCCCTCACATTTTTGCCACATTTTTGAGAGATGGGATGTCCCTCGCTGTTCCCCCATCACTCTGGTTCGTTAAGGATGCCAAGAAGACATTGGGGATGCTGGGATGTCTCCAAAATGTCTTGAGAATGCCTAGACATCCTTGAACATCTTGGGGACGCCCAGGCATCCCTTGAGCATTCCAGGGATGTCTAGGTGTTTCCCGGCTTGTGTGTTTGAAAAGTGAATTTTAAATTCTTTTTAATTTTGTGCCTAGGGGTGAGCCCTAATGGCAAGTGGGCCCCCTCCATCTGTAATGTCCCCTTCTAGTTGACATTGACATATCAGCAGGATTAGCCTATTAACGGCTCTCGTAGGCTAATGAGGCATGGTGAGAGAGTCATCTGGCAGTCATTTGGTGTTTACTTGGCTCAGTATTTGATTGGAGTAAGGTTTTCCATCATATATCATTATTATTTCTATTTATGGAAACCTTATTTTATAATTTGTTGTTGAGATGCACTTTATTAATAATATTATATTTTATAAAGTGCAAATTAATTTAAAATATTCTAGAACCTTCTAGAAGTCAAAAAATAATATTATTTTGTTAAGGCCGACCTCTAGAAGAAAATGAATAAATAGACCATGAGGTCTCACTATTGGGCATCCAGATTTGATGTTGTTGAGTGGTGATTTCTTCTTGAGCATTTGTGGAGCCAAGTGGTCTGCAGATAATCAATTGATCTTTGGGAACGAAAACTCCCATTGATTGCATAACTGAGGGAGTGAAATATCTCTTGAAGGGTTGCAGATTGGAGGTGATAATTCAGTCACTTCATCAAGCAAAATTTGTGGCCAAGGGCCAATTTTGAGGAATTCGATTTTGGGGAAGTATAGCATCTTTGGGCATTGTATCATTGCACTCTAGGGTATTGAAATTTGAAGAAGGAGATCAGATTCTATTTCCAGAATTCTGAAGCTAAATCTGAAGCACTCAAGGACGCCATCAAGAGGGACAAATTTGTTTGTGGGAGCTTTAATGTGCATCGATTTATTCCTTGACTTGGTGCACCTTCATCCTTGGGTCATATTGATCTCATTTGAGGAGATTGGGAGCTAGAAATATTGGAGATTATTTACTTTGAAGATTCAGATTTTCCATATCAGCATAATTGAAGATCATAAGAGCTACGACTTTGCATGAGGAGCCTCCAATAAATTTCGATTTCACTCAAGGAGGGTGGCGCATGGTTTGAGGAAGAAGGACGACCCTTTGGAAGGTGATTTGAAGTGCTCAAAGGTTCCTAATTATTTAATATCTGCCACTTCATTTGCAACAGGGGCGACTGGTCCAGGGTTCGATCTGCATACAAGGAGGCTTATTATGATAGGATATTGCTTGCTTCTTCATCACAGCTTCAAGGCAACTTCATTTCCAGGTTCCATTGTTTGTTCCATGCATATTATAAGTCATTTATTTGCATAATGAGAAGTACGGCTGTAGGTGACAGTCTATAACAGACCTAAGCATTAATTCATATGTACTTTGCCAAGAGTCTTGGCCATTTGCTGTTATTATTGTATTGATGCATTCACAATAATAATTGGAGATATAAGTTGCTGATTACAATAGATGTTCTTGTAATTAAATTGTAGATGATATGATGCATGGCAAGTGTTTAACATAATGTCTACTTGCTGTAGCTAAACATTGCATACCTAGTTTCTCATATATTTGCATAGAAAATCCAAAAGAATTGCATATTGCATATAGATCAGATTGTGGGCACTGTAGAGGTGTTAAAATCAACCTTAGTATTCATTTCTATCAAGCAACTTCGAACTGAAACACTACATCAGCAAGTTACAAGGTTGCACATGAACTGTTTGACAAAGTTACAAGCAGCAAATTAGGGCAAATTGTGATCAGTTTGAGCAAGGCTCATTACACATGCCTCTAAGCTCTTACAAAACACTACCAATTCCTCACTTTTTCACATTTGGTTTTCTAAGTTTTCCAACAGCTAGGTGAAGAGGAGAAAAAGAGTGAGTGAAGGAGTGAGATTGAGGTGTTGCAAGTGCAAGAGGGGTGAGAAGGAGCAAGAAGAAGAAGAGGAGGAGGATTCTACATCAACTTAGAGGGATTTTTCAAGCACAAGGTAGGTTTCTACGAGTTTTCTAAAAATAAAAAATGAACACGAACATTGAAATGAATCTATGAATATGCATTTGCAGCCATTTTTAATCATAATTCCATAAACATGGTTGGAAATGCATATTCATACATTCATTTCAATATTCATTTTTCATTTTGTCATCAAGATTCAACATCAAAATTTAAATTTTATTTTCAAATTTGTTAAACTAGGCTGAAACTAAGCACTTATAGAATTTATATTGTTTATTGTAGTGTCATAATGAGCTCTATGACATGAGTGAGGATGAGGTAGAGGTTCATAGTGAAATTGAATTTGAATATGAACTTGAAGCTGAGGGGGATGTAATGTCCCCTTCCTAGGCAGTACAGTTGATTTAGGGGTTAGCCTATTATGTAGACCTTCGTAGGTTGACAAATGTGATTAGCTGTCACTTTGAAGTGCTTATTCGCTAGAACATCGCCCATTAGTTGATTCAAGTTTGGGCCTTTGCGGACACTTACAGAGTGATTTATAGATACTTACTATTTATAGTAAGTCAGGCAGGCAGGAGTTGCTATTTTTGGCAGGGCACCTGATTTAGTTGGTCAGCTCAGCTTCGACCTGGTTTGATGATTTGATGAGAAAACAGGGATTATTAGAACATTTAATAATAATTAAAGAGATTATTAATTTGACTTTATAATATAAAGTCATTTTAATGAAATATTAAAGTTATTATTAAAATGGCGAATTATAAAGTATTTTTAATACTTTATAATGAAGGGAAAAAATTTAATATTTAATGAGTTTAATACTCATTAATAAAAAGGACACCATTTATTAATAATTGGCCTAAGTATTTCAAAAGGGCGAATTATTATATTATTAAATGCAATTGAGCTGATTTTTGTGAAAGGGTCGACTTTTTGAGAGAAGATATATATTTCTCCAAGGCAAAT
>VDFB02100241.1:0-18282 GCA_007258455.2 Sequoia sempervirens | reverse complement strand
TTTGGAGAAAACATAAGGTTTTATCTTTTCTCCCTTCCTCTTCTTGCTCATTTGAATGATTGAAAACATAGTTTTAGATTCAATAAAAATTCATGGAAAAGCTTTTCAATTTACAAAAAAAATTGTAAATGGATTTAGAAATTGAAAGAAAATAAAATAAAACTCCATGTGAGATCTAGTTTTGAAAACCCATCTTGTTGTTTGAAATAAAATTCTATTTTTGAAATGGATTTAGATAGATTATTTTCATAATTTGTGTATGAAATCAAATTTGGGTATATGTATTGTGAGTACAACCATATATATATATTGATATATGGAAATACCCACAAAATATATACATATATATTTGTGCTTTTGGAAAATTTTAAATGTGGGTTTAACCCATAAAAAAACCCTGGTTATTTCGTTGTGAAAAAATGCAGAGATTAAATTATTATTAAAATGTTTTTTTTTGGTTGTTTTTGGGGTGGTTGGGGAGGTCAACCCCCGCCGCCGCCGCCACCGCAGCCGCCGCCGCCCAGTGGGAGGCATCGGCTGTGTGAGAACACACAGCCACCGCCACCTGCAGGGGGGCGGGCTGTGTGATAACACATGCTCGCCGCCGCCTCGGGCATGGCCAGGTGGCTCACACATACCGCCACTCTCCGCAGGAGGCGGGCGCTGTGCCTCGGCAGACACGCCGCCTGGGCGAGGCGTGGGCTGCATGCCCCGGCTCCTACTTCTTTCCAACAAATGTTCAAATTTAAATTGTCCTTTTTTATATATAATTTCATTTTTAGAGTTTTTAATGAATATTAAAATTTTTATATTATATTTTATATAATATTTATAATATTAAATATTATATATTATATAAAATATATTATATTAAAATATATTAAATTAAATGAAATTTGGTATAAATTAAATATATTTTATTCTATTTGTTAAATCAAAAGGTTTTTTTTTTTAGAAATGATTAATTGGAAATATATAAGTCATTTGATATATTTTTAATTAATGGAATTTTTCTTTTTATATTTGTTAAAATAATAGTTGGCTAAATTGAGTAACTTTGCACATGAAGGTATATTCATATTTTGAATATTTGTTTGTAAACTAATCATGTCAACATGCTTTTATATTTAATTGTATGGATTTCGCAATGGTATTTTATTTAATAGACGCGTTAAGGGGTGTCATAATTCAAATGTATTAAGATGATTATCGTTGTGCTTTTAGAGGCAAGGGTGGGGTTGGAAAATCTAATGTCTTATTTGAAATATCAATTTTAGTTGATTGAATGTCTTATGTTGCAAAATGGATTAAGTGTTTTAAATTAAATGTTATATATTAAAATACCTTGAGTTTGAATATGTTAGTAAAACTTAGAGAGAACGATTGATTTAAATTTTAACCAGAAAGCTGCATCATTAAAGTGTTTGATTATGAATATGGTTACGAAATTTAGAGTAAATGATCTGTTCTTATATATTCCAATGTCATGATTAGAAATGGGATCAATTGAGTGGATAAATGCAAGTTATGAAATTTGTGTTTGAATGGATTTAGGAAATCTGAACATTAGTTTTCCTATTGGTCTAAAATGTTTCAGTGCTTAATTATACGCCTTTGATGTTGTGAAATGAAAGTGAATGTTTGTGAACCTTCCAGATATGGGTTCATTTATTTGTTATGGGTGGTTTATGTGAGTTTATATGATTGTTGGCTTTAGGTCGTTCTTGTTGATCATGTAAGTCTTCCAGCAGTGTTTTCTTGAGATGATGCTATGTCTCTTATGTTTTGCTTTGGCTATCTTGGATTATGTGTGAGTTAAGCTCAAGTGGTTACCTGGTTCTGTGAACGGGTTGTATGACCTTGTGATTCATGGTTGAGTCGAGTTATCAGTTGTTATGTGGGTTTCATTATGTTAGTCAACCTTGTGTTAGCCTTGGGTAGTGCACGCTTGGTTTCGGGCTTCCCGACATCCGTGAGGATGTAAGCACCTGCTGAGGTGTTTGATTTGAGTTAAGTAAGTTAGTGCGCATTGTCTACCCTTGGCATGTGGTTGAGCGCTTTGTGTTGTCGATAGGGAGTGGAGCTCTAACGAAAGTGTCGGCCCAAAGTGGTTCCGTGGATAACCTCGTGTAGAGTCGGTTAATTAAGTGAAAATTAAATTAACTTATTCTAGGGATAAAGTAGCTTGAACATTAATAAGATAATTTAGCCTCGCTCATTGGCTCAAGGGCTTGTATGAGACTTGAGATGAGTCGGGAAGGCCTGGAATGGCAAGATCGTTATCTCATCTTTACAAGAGATAATCGATTCCGCTCTGGTATGCATGTGGGGCCGGGAGTCGGTTGAGGTTTCCAAGATATCCCTAGAGGGGGGCCAGGACCTAGGAAGACTCACAAGAGATCCCGCAGCCTTTCTATGATGACACTCTCCTATGACAGCCAGCCTGTGACATGCTGTACCTGGTTTATTTTGTACAAAGTTGATGGTAATTGAGCCTGTACCGGAAGCATTGTAACCATTGTGTTAAGTAATGTGAATTTTGTTCTTGTTTCAGTTCAGTGTGTTGGCCTGTGTCTAGTGGTAGATGGTCTTGTTTAGGAAATCTTTTTTACTATCTCCTAGCATGGAGGGAGTGGGGCCTTTGGGTTCCACGTGGTCGGGTGGCGTGCATCTTTGTCCGTTGGTTCTTCTTCATGTTCGTGTGTTCATGATTTCCGGTTGGAGAGCTCGTGGGAATCAGTTCTTCTCATGCCTTGTTCTCTCGGTTCTTATTGTATTTTATTACCCCTCAGTTGTTATCAAGGTGGAATTTGTAATATGTAATCATTTGGATGGAATTGCCTCATTCGGGGAATGAGTGATGTAATCTTGTGGTTTAAATGTTAATTGGAATCTTGAGGTATTTAATATCCTTGTTGTAATTTATCTTGCATGGAATGTATGTTGTCTCATTTCCTTAAGTGCATAATGTTTCAGTTTATGTTAATGTTATTTGATGTTGGGTTTTTAAGTAATCTTTGTCTCGTGGCCTTAGAGGTTGTTGGCAATATGTATTCACCTTACATGTTATTTGTACTTAAACAAAAAAAAAAAATTGGTACGTTTAAGTAGCGAATTGCAACTTCCTCTAGGGTTGCGTGGCGGGGCATTACACATGGTATCAGAGCCTAGGTTTAAACACTGGGAATTCTGGGAGTATGTTGGACCCATTCTGTTGTAAGTTGTGTAGGTTTATACTCTAGGCACTATGAGCCATTGTATTGACCTAGTTGTTTTCTCTTTCGTGTTGTTTTCCTTTTGGGTTGATTTCTCTTGTGTGCCCAGAAGTTGTTGTGAGATGGTATAGGTCCAATGGTGCAGGAAACTAGTGGAAAGGATAGGATCCTCTATGTAGTGCTATAATGCAACCGATATCCCTCTATTGGAAGAACGCATTATGGACTCCATTGTGTAGTGTGTGATTCTTTGAGGGGTTGTTGTGTGTGGTGGACGACAATCAGTTTTGTCATTGTTTCCACCTTTGCATGTCTTTTGTTGAATGCTTTTGTGAGGGTTAGGCTCGCAAGCCTACCAAGAGGTGTGTTTTGTTTGGCTTCCTTCTAGTTGCTTGACCTTTTCGTTGTAAAAAGCGGGCTGAGACCCTGAGTGGATTCTTGAGTGTGGTTGTAGTGTGTTTGTTGGGTGTATTCCAAGTGCTTGATATGGCAAGATAGACATAGGCCTCTTTCCTTGAGTGCCTTAGTATGGCGTTTGTATCTTATGAGAAAATGGATTATGTATTCATGAAGGTTTGTTTCCTAGATCAAACCTTGGGTAAAGGACCTAAGTCCCCAAGTTGCATTCGTAATCATGGAGACGTATAATATGAATAGAAAACCATTTTGTAGTATGTAAAAGTTTAGAAAAATAAAGGATTAGTGAAACAGTTGCATGTTAAAGATAAATGCATTATAGGTGCATATGTTGTTGGTGAGGCTTATAGTCCCCAACTTTATTGTTTAATTTTAAGAAATCATGTTGATGATTAGATTATTATACCTAGATTCAAAATACAAAATGTCGAGCGAATGTTGAAGTGATAATGTGGTATATCTTGTCTGGAGTAAACTTGTAATGATATTGATTTATGTGTGATCTTATGGAGTTGGTAATAGGGGAGCTTGCAGGCTTCCAGGAGTAAGCCTAAACCTAGGGGGGGAGGATGTAACACCCCTCCCTTTTGTGCTCTGTTAATTAGGAAATGTTTTCCTATGTTATGCTTCGATCATGTTAACATGTGAATTAATGATGCTTTATGCTTCTTGATTATGTTAATAATGTTGGGGATGCGCCGCTTAGTGATATTGTATTGGTGAGGGGACGGGTTGTACCACTCGCTTGGCGAAAGCGCCCCACGATTCGATTTCCTCTCTCACCTGCAGGTCCGGATCATATTATGTATATATGCACGCTTGGACATGCTCTTTGCTGGTGGTTGGCGGTGTACATGATATCGACCCACCTCGCTCTGTGTCCGAAGCTTGTCCATCGGTTCAATGGAAATTAATTGAGATAGTAGCTAGGCTTTGAACCGTGTCACAATTTAGTCATAAAGATGTTGCCGGCTCTTGTCGCCGGGCCGCTTGTTTTAATCCTGGTCAGCCCCTAGTGCTTCATTTAATTTCAAGTTTAAAGTTTATTAAAATGTGAGCTCCACTAATGATTAAATGTGTGCTTTAGTTGCAAGCTAAAAGTGATTAAATAGCTTTTGGAAATTATAAATAATGAATGTTTTGTCTTTTGGAGATGTTGAAAAATTAGTGATTAGTTAATTAATTAAATTGAATTAATAAAATAATCTAATTATTGAATTAGATTTATTTTATTGATAATTTGAATTAATTGTGTGAATTAATTAAATTATCCCTATGAATTAAAAGTGTAAAAGATTTAATTCTTTTGTTGAAAATAAAATGCTAGAATATTTTGAATTCAAATTGGAATTAGAAAATGGGTTAAAGTTATTAAAAAATTCAATGTTTTCTTATGCAAGACTTTGGGGTAAAAAGGATATTTTCTGAAATAGTTGACTATTTTGGGGAAAGATATTTTTGAAGAGTTGAATAGGAATTTGAAATTGAATTTAGTGTGAATTTGAAAGTGAGTTGCATTTGCATTTTGAATTTAATTAGAATTAGAATTTGAATTAGAAATTGAATTTGAATGTGAATTTGGGGAGTTTGGAAAAAAGGATATATTTTATTTAGGGTTTTCTTTCAATCCTCTCCATGGAATTCTTGGTTTTGGAATGTTGGGTGGAGAGGCTTGGAGGAGGCTAAGATGGTGGAGTTGAAGGAGAGCTTGAAAATCTCCATGGAGGAAGCTTGCAAATTTTGGAGAAAACATAAGGTTTTATCTTTTCTCCCTTCCTCTTCTTGCTCATTTGAATGATTGAAAACATAGTTTTAGATTCAATAAAAATTCATGGAAAAGCTTTTCAATTTACAAAAAAAATTGTAAATGGATTTAGAAATTGAAAGAAAATAAAATAAAACTCCATGTGAGATCTAGTTTTGAAAACCCATCTTGTTGTTTGAAATAAAATTCTATTTTTGAAATGGATTTAGATAGATTATTTTCATAATTTGTGTATGAAATCAAATTTGGGTATATGTATTGTGAATACAACCATATATATATTGATATATGGAAATACCCACAAAATATATACATATATATTTGTGCTTTTGGAAAATTTTAAATGTGGGTTTAACCCAGAAAAAAAACTCGGCTATTTCGCTAGAAAAACGCTAGATTAAATTATTATTAAAATGTTTTTTTTTTGGTTGTTTTTGGGGTGGTTGGGGAGGTCAACCCCCACCACCGCCGCCACCGCCCGGCGGGAGGCGTCAGCTGTGTGAGAACACACAGCCACCGCCGCCCGCAGGGGGGCGGGCTGTGTGATAACACACAGCCGTCGCCGCCCGGCGGGGGGCGGGCTGTGTGATAACACACAGCCGTCGCCGCCCGGCGGGGGGCGGGCTGTGTGTTCACACACAGCCACCGCCGCCCGGCAGGAGGCAGGGGCTGCATGCCCTGGGCTCCGGCCCTCTTTCCAATAAATGTTCAAATTCGAAATTGTCCTTTTTTTTATATAATTTCATTTTAGAGTTTTAATGAATATTAATTTTTTTTATATTATATTTTATATAATATTTATAATATTTAATATTATATATTATATAAAATATAATATATTTAAAATATATTAAATTAAATGAAATTTGGTATAAATTAAATATATTTTATTCTATTTGTTAAATCAAAAGGTTTTTTTTTTTAGAAATGATTAATTGGAAATATATAAGTCATTTGATATATTTTTAATTAATGGAATTTTTCTTTTTATATTTGTTAAAATAATAGTTGGCTAAATTGAGTAACTTTGCACATGAAGGTATATTCATATTTTGAATATTTGTTTGTAAACTAATCATGTCAACATGCTTTTATATTTAATTGTATGGATTTCGCAATGGTATTTTATTTAATAGACGCGTTAAGGGGTGTCATAATTCAAATGTATTAAGATGATTATCGTTGTGCTTTTAGAGGCAAGGGTGGGGTTGGAAAATCTAATGTCTTATTTGAAATATCGATTTTAGTTGATTGAATGTCTTATGTTGCAAAATGGATTAAGTGTTTTAAATTAAATGTTATATATTAAAATACCTTGAGTTTGAATATGTTAGTAAAACTTAGAGAGAACGGTTGATTTAAATTTTAACCAGAAAGCTGCATCATTAAAGTGTTTGATTATGAATATGGTTACGAAATTTAGAGTAAATGATCTGTTCTTTATATATTCCAATGTCGTGAAAAGAAATGGGATCAATTGACTGGATAAATGCAAGTTAGGAAATATGTGTTTGAATGGATTTAGGAAATCTGAACATTAGTTTACCTATTGGTCCAAAATGTTTTCAGTGCTTAATTGTACGCTTTCGATGTTGCGAAATGAGAGTGAATGTTTTGTGAATCTTCCTGCTATGGGTTCATTTATTGTTATGGGTGGTTTACGTGAGTTTATATGATTGTTGGCTTTAAGTCGTTTCTTGTTGATCATGTAAGTCTTCCAGCAGTGTTTTCTTGAGATGATGTTATGTCTCTTATGATTTGCTTTGTCTATCTTGGATTGTGTGTGAGTTAAGCTTAAGTGGTTACCTAGTTCTTTGAACGGGTTGTGTGACCTTGTGATTCATGGTTGAGTCGAGTTATCAGTTTGTTATGTGGGTCTCATTATGTTAGTCAACCTTGTGTTAGCCTGAGGTAGTGCACGTTTTGGTTTCGGGCTTCCCGACATCCGGTGAGTGATGTACACCGCTGAGGTGTTTGATTATTTGTGATAAGTGTTAGTGCATTGTCTACCTTGGCATGTGGTTGAGTTGTGTGTTGTCGATAGGGGAGTGGCTTTCAAACGAGTGCCGAGCCCAAAGTGGTTCCAGGATAACTTGTGTGAGAGTCAGTTAATTAAGTGAAAATTAAAATAACTTATACTAGGGATAGAGAAGCTTGAACATTAACAAGATAATTTAGCCTCGCTCATTGGCTCAAGGGCTTGTACAAGACTTGAGATGAGTCGGGAAGGCCTGGAATGGCAAGATCGTTATCTCATCTTTATGAGAGATAATCGATTCCGCTTTGGTGTGCATGTGGGGCTGGGAGTCGGTTGAGGTTTCCAGGATATCCCTAGAGGGGGTCGGGACCTAGGAAGACTTGCTAGGAGATCCCATGCAGCCTTTGCGATGACACTCCTCCTATGACAGCAGTCGGTATAGTGTTGTACCGTTGGTTTATTTTGTACAGTGATTGTACTCGATTTTGTACTCTGGAAGCATTGTAACCATTGTGTTGGCGCAATGTGGGTTCTTGTTTCACCAGGTGCTGCAGCTCGTCTAGAGGTAGATGGTCTGTCTGTGAAATCCTTTAAGCACTGCCTCCTAGCATTGCAGGGAGTGGGACCTTGGGGTTCCACGTGGCTCAGTGGCGACTTCTTTCCTCCGCTGGCTCTTCTTTATGTTCGCAAGGCTCTGATTTCCAGTTGGAGAGCTCGTGGGAATCAGTTCTTCTCATGCCTTGTTCTCTCAGTTCTAATTGTATTTTTATTACCCCTCAGTTGTTATCGAGGTGGAATTTGTAATTTGTAATCATGATTATTGGATTTACCTCATTCGGGGAATGAGTGATGTAACCCTATTGTTTAAATGTTAAATTGGAATCTTGAGGTATTTATTATCCTTGTTGTAATTTATCTTGTGTGGAATGTATGTTGTCTCATTTCCTTAAGTGCATAATGTTTCAGTTTATGATAATGTTAGTTGATGTTGGGTTTTTAAGTAATCTTTGTCTTGTGGCCTTAGAGGTTGTTGGCAATATGTATTCACCTTACATGTTATTTGTAAATTAAAAAATAATAAAAAAAAAATTGGTAATGCTTTAAGTAGCTTAATTGCAACTTCCTCTAGGGTTAAGTGCGGGCGGGCATTACATGAGAACTAACAACAAACTCGCTTCGACAAACATTCGGCCTTCAATATCATACTAATTCTTACATGATATCCGCTACTCTTTCTATATGTTACCTAAAAATCATCTATTACTCATTCTATTCATCTTCTACCACTACCTCGCGCAAGAGGAGTATCTTATTTTTAAATTAAAAGAACAACTAACTAACTAACTTCATCAAAGAAAGACGTGGAAGTAAAGTATATCCCTGAATCAAGGAACAAACTTCATAAATGAATTTATGTGTTCAACCCAATTCAGAGAGAATCTAGCGCTCCACTCTTTCCAAATTGACTTATCATTAAAAATCTTCCCCAATCAGTTTCGGTCAAAGAGTCTTTGCCGGAGCTTCCTCGAAGTCGTGCAGGAAATAGACTTTACTGCAAGGCCGAGATCGGTTGCGCTTGACTCTATCATTCTTCAACAACCTATGAAACAAAAGGTAAATGTGACGTAAAGCAAAAGGTATATATAATATACACTATATCTATTCATTAATCACACATTTTAAATCTACTTCACCATTCAAAAACTATATACGATATAACAGCCATTTTCGGGAGTCAACAGGGCAATAAATGCAATCAAGTCAACACAATAAGCTGTAGGTATATAAAAGTGTCTTGCTACAGGATATCCCCATAAAAGGTTTCAACAAAGTTTAAACAGCCGTGAAATAGCAAAATAAAGTCATTTAAAGTTTATCATAACATCAAATTATGAGCATATTTTAGGCTCTATTACTCCTTACAGGTGATACAAAACCTGTAGTTCTTCTACTTCTAGGATTTTTGCTAGGTAACTAGGAGTACTAGAAATGACCTCTCAAGGATGCTCTTGCTTGGAATCTGGGCATGAAATTTCTAGTTTCCTCTCTTAGCGTGATTTAAGAAATATTTTTTACTTCTAATTAGGCATTTGGAAAAAAAATTGTTGATCATCAAAGCTTGCACCACTCTGACAGTCTTATGGGAAATTCAACAAGTGGTGGATAAATTGCATCTCATTGAATACCTCTGGTTTTTTTATAGAAAGTCAACTCTTCTTTTGGGGTTTTGAGATAAGGGAGAAAGAAAATGTAAATATAAAACATAAAAGGTGATACACCAAAGCTCTTACAACATTTCAAACTCAAATTATTCCTATGATTGATATAAAGGATACAAAATGCCAAAACCCCTCATTTTTGGAAAGAGAACGAACAACAAAGGCTAAATTCAAGCACAATGTAGACTTTCAAATCTTTTCACAGGTAGTGTTCATTGAGGTCTGATCAAACATAAAAATTCCTTAGAGTAAAAGAATAACATTTTTGAAATTATAAGAACTATGTCTCCTAATACAACATAGCAGAGAAGAATAACTTCAAAGATAACAAAAAATTCCAATGATATAGTCCAATTTCTCTCAGAGATGCTATTCCATAGCACAAGCATAAAGCATAAAAATCCACTATTTAAACTACTAGAATATAGCTTGCAAGACACAATGTTTTATTCAAAAATGATAGTACAAAGAAAGAAAGCTTGAAAAAGGTCATACATGTACAGTTTCAATAAATTCCCCTCAATAGTTTATGCTTTAACTAAAACTGAACTTTGAAACAAAGGTCAGATGCCAATCCAACAATAGTTTAAACCTTAATAGATATAATTTACCAAAATAAAGTAGTTCTATAACTTGCTTCTGAAATATAGTTTTTAAAACTTTAAGAAAAACTAAAAATAAAAACACTTCCTTTTTCAAAGAAAATAGTTTCCTCCTAGAAAAATCCTTTTTTGAAAAATCATTTCCTTTTCAGTGTCATTTCCTTCCCTTTACAGCCATTGAAGAAAGGAAAAACTGCCTCAATCCAAAAGTAATTACTGCCAAGTGTTGACAGTTGATAGCACACGATTTGATCATAGACTCTTAGTTAGGCTGCAAAAGATCTTTGCATTAACTCTTCAGCTACTGCACTGATGTTCTCTAGATATTTTAGCAAAGATAGGAACCCAATTGTGATCAAATCCTAGGAACAACAGCTTGGAAACAAAAAAAATTTACTGACCACATTACTATGAGGCATCGTCTCAAAACTTCCATCCCAAAAACTGAGAGAAGAAAAGAAAGGCTAGCCAGCTCAAACAAAATCCTCACTCAGATATCCTTATAGGTAGTGTAGATAACCTACGACAAGTAGATAATGTGTCAGTAGTGCATAAATACATGTATGCATATTTTACTAACAGTTCTGTTACAATTTCCCTATTCCTCTATAATACTCAATGTGAGATAATGCAACTGTTGTTATAGAATCACTCTATTTATAAGTAGACTAAAAAGAATGTGGCCATCATATTAATTTTCCTGCCATTGTTACTTTCGAATATTTCAAATCATTTTGCTCGATTATATGATATGTTTACACACCTTACAATTTCAAACACAACTGAACAATTTATTTCCATATATATTTCAAATATTTTTAATATAGGCAATACTCAATATGTTACACATACTGCATAATTAAATGCTCTGTTCTTATGAACATCTCAATGCTATATGACTTAATGCTATAACTGTATAGTCATAATTTTTACATAACATAGACAATACTTATACATGCTACTTTAAACTCTACTTAAAATTGTAGTCTACATAATTACACATAAACATAATATACAAACCTATTTAGATATACATATGTATGTATATCTTTGTCAAGATATATGCATATGTATATCTTCCTATAATGAATTCATACTAAGTAAATGCAATATTGAATGTATATTTTACTAATAGTTGTGTTATAGTTTCCCTATTTCTCTATATACTAAATGCCAAATAATGCAACTCCTTTTATACAATTACTCTATTTGTATGTAAATACAAGAATAAATTACATTGGTGTTCAAAATATACGTGATCCTCTTTGCAAGAATTTGAACTTAGATCAATCAAAAAGATACCAAGCAACTAACTATACAAAATGTGTATAACACTAGAGATGCATAGATTATATATACGTCTCTCTCTCTCTCTCTATATATATATATATATACACTTACATATAGATATACATACATATACATAAACATATACATATACATATAATTCCAATTCATGGATGACCTGACAAACATACAAATCAAATTCATGACTGACCTGACAAACATCCCAACAACAACTTCAAACAAAATAGCCTATGGGCTAATAAATGTTTATACATCTATTTATATATCTATATATGGATAAACACATCTATGTATGTTTTGCTGACAAATTCAATTCACGACTTACTTGAGGAACATCCTAGCAACAACTTCAAACAAAATAGTCTATGGGCTAATAAATGTTTATACATCTATTTACATATGTATATATGGATAAACACATGTATGTATGTTTTACTACCAGTTCTATTACCATTTCCCTATTTCTCTATATAACTGAATACCAGATAATGCAGCTCCTCTTATATAATTACAACTATTTGTTAGTAGACTACAAAGAAGATGCCCACTATATTCAAATCAAAAGCATGCGAGCTCAATGAATGCACAAATGTATATATTCAAATGGAAGAATTAATTTCACTGCCCAATATCTATAATCAAAAAACAAAACCAAGGAAAGATTACTAACCCTAACTATATTTTTTCGTCAAGCAAAGAAGGTTTAACTCCAATGAATCCATCCATATAGAACGATAATATCTTTGAAGTCTCCAAAAGTGGGTATAACCGCAAAGATACAAACTACTAACCCTAACCTAATTTTTTGGGCAAGAGGAAAAAGATTTAACTATAATAAAAACATTCATAGAGAATGATTATCTCTTTCAACTCTCCAAAATGGGTATAATGGAAAAGATACAAACAAATAACAACAAAAAATAAACACAGGCTGAAACACGTGAACAACAATTTAATCATTCACGCAAAATTACCATGTAAAACTACTTACAAATTTTGTTGCACAATAGCCTTAAAACCCTCCAAAATGCTATAAAACAGAGCGAAAGGCAACGATTTTTATAGTCGCTTGCTACCAAACCAACACCACAAGGACTATTTCTACAATTCAACTTAATCAATATACTTTCTCACACACTTTGCACCATTAGTGTTAAAACCCTCCAACCTAGTATCAAAAGGAACAATAAACACACAACGGAAAACATGAAGAAAAAATAATATGCTATCAAACCAAGACCAAAATAGCTCTTCCAACAATGCAACTTAATCAATATACTTTCTCACACAATTCACACTACATAGTGCTAAGATCCTCCAAGTTGCTATCAAAAGCAACAATAAATAGAGAATGAAACACATGAACAATAAGTACTCATTTCTGCAAAAAACCCATCGAAAACAACTTACAGGTTCCATGGTACAATAGTTTTACAACCCTCCAACTTGCTAAAAAATAGAGCCGAAGGCAACAATTTTAACAATAGTATGGTGTGTAACCCACACCACAATGGCTCTCTCAATAATAAAACTTAATTAAAATGTGCTTTCCCACACAACATTCAATATAGCATTTCCTTCAGCCTACACCTCCATGCACCAATGAGAAGATGCATTGGCGCTCGCACCACCAAACACTTACCATTCACCTTCCTTGTAATGATGACATCATTCTCGACCACTACCAACCCACGTAATTACCAATTCCCACATCACCACAAAAATAAATGGTGCCCTTCACACCCACCGGCAGACCCCCGACATTGAAAAATTCAATTCATGGATGGGCTGACGAAAATCCTAGTGAAAACTTCAAACAAAATAGCCTTGTTTATTGGGCAAGAGAAGAAACATTTAACTACTTCTGAACTAGAACAATAAGCATAAGACGAAAGACATGAACAATAAATAATGTGCTATCAAACCAACACCACAATGACTCATTCAACAATGCAAATTAATCAATATACTTTCTCGCACATTTCGTAGCACATCAATGTTAAAACCCTCCAACCTGCTATCAAAAGCAATAATAAATAGCCGACGAAATACATGAACAATAAATTACTAGTTTATGCAAAATACCCATCCAAAATGACTTACAAATTTCATGCCACAACAATTTTACAACCCTCCAGCCTTCTAAAAGACATAGCCGAGCCCGACGATTTTAACAGTGGTCTGGTATCAAACCCACACCACAATGGCTCTTTCAACAATACAACTTAATCAAAGTATGTTTTCCATACGACAACATTCAATATTGCATTTACTTTGGCCTCTGCCCCCATACACCGATAGGAAGATGCATTGGCGCTTGCACCAACAAACACTTACCATTCACCTTCCCCATTACAATGACACCATTCTCCACCACAACCAACCCACGCAATTACGAACTCCCACATTGCCCAAAAAAAAAACAATTCCCTCCCCATCGATCGGCAACCTTCGGCGCCGACAAAACCAATTTGCGGGTGGGCTGACGAAAATCTCGACAAAAGCGTCAAACAAAATAGCCTATCGGCTAATTATAATTATTAATGAAAAATATAATTGTTATAGAAGTTGTTTGCTACTTGAAGACTCACTAACAGATAGCGACAAAATGATGAAGCCACCCATAAACAAGTATTGGTTGAACTTTAAATCATGCATTGAAATTTTATCCTTGTGTTGAACAAATTATGTGGGTCCTAAATGTCATTTGTAAAAGAAAATTTATATAATACACCGTCGATGGATAAATCTCTACTATCTGTCATATTATAAGAATCAAAATTAATGCTGAAGAATGCAAATGCAAAGAATTAGAGGTAATATAAGCAATTATATCTGTCAGTCAGTGTTCTTTAATGTATTGGCTAAGATAAATAATAATTGCTCTTCTGTATATGGTGATGAAAATTTGTTTCGTTAATCATTGAGTTTTTGTTCATCAGGCAGAGACAATAAAAAAACAGAGAAAGCAGAGTGCGCCAGAATTGCTACAACAATACAGAATTGTTGTTATTCAACTTCACTCCTTAATCAAACAGATTAAAAAAGCTTAATTTTATTAAGATCTTTTTGAAGATCTAGAGGTTGTTACAAAAAATAACTGTGATCCTAAACTACAGAAATTAACATGTAACAGAAATCAGCGAATATATTGAACTGCAGATAACTACATGCAAACATCAAATACCGTGCAAACAAAATAGAACTGAAGTTAATTCCCTAGGTTTCTCCACCAGCATGCAAACTGGGAGAAATTATTGTTTACTCTAATAGTTTACTCTAACAGTTTTCTAACCGTTCAGTCCAGTCCCTAGGTTTTCTTATTGGTCAAAACATGTATGTTGAGGAGATTTGTGAGAACCATGAGAACCGCATTAAGAATAAGCATTATGGACCATGGTTATGATCATATCATCCTTCACATAGAGATGAGGTCACTTGATCATATGATCATTCAAATAGACATGAGTTTAGGTCACTGTTAGAAAGAGGAGGTAGATGAGGAACAGTACATGGAGTATTAGTCCAATCCACAATATGAGGTTATAAAAGGGAAACTCCAAAGTCATCTTGTCAATTCATAATGTGTAATATACTAGTAATATTGAGAGTTTAAAGTGAGCAATTTCTATTAGTTCAATTAGAAGGATATGTAATTAGTTAACGTACAGCATTAAAAGTTAAATATATAAATAAATTACAATAAAATCAGACTAATACCATCATATTCAATACAAATGTTTTTTATTATAAGCATCATATGAAGCAATTTATGAAAATTGCTAATTGTAAAATAGTATGAAAGCAGTTTTGAAACAGTGAGGAATACTCTTACCTCCATAACACATATTTCAATATACTCTTGTCTTAAACTTATACTTCTCATAGCGGTTCACATAACATCATAGAATCCACCTCCTCACCTCCTCCCACATGTGGGAAGGGAAACGGAAACGAGCTTCTTATGGCTAATACGCATATCCAAGATCTCCGCTTGCATGGCTGCCAACTGGGATTCCAGGTCAGCAACCTGCTTCTGCAATTGACAGATTTCTTTTGTACACCCATAAACAGGGTCCTTCACTCTTGCTGTTGCTTCATACACCAAACTATTAACTGCATCTGCTCTTTCCTCAACTTTGACATCCTACAACAATACCACATCAAAATCATGAATTTCATTCGACTATTTTCCCATTAGCAAAGCATCTGACCAGACACATACTAATGAGAAGGAAGCTTCTATCCAGCTGATTCAAAAACCAAGGATATTACCAAATAGAAACCATAATTTTTAGTCCATTTATTTAGCCT
Organism: Sequoia sempervirens; assembly: GCA_007258455.2. Classification (NCBI taxonomy): domain Eukaryota; kingdom Viridiplantae; phylum Streptophyta; class Pinopsida; order Cupressales; family Cupressaceae; genus Sequoia; species Sequoia sempervirens. The sequence continues at coordinate 2,464 of VDFB02100241.1, read as the reverse complement.
GCATAGAAAGAATCTGACTAAAACAACAAGTACTGATTGAAGTTCAAAACATACAAAATCTTTGGTACACCGTACACTATTAAAAACTATTATTTGGTCTTATCATGGACCTTTCAAGTGGGTCTCTCTACTATTTCTGGTAGTATCAGAATTAAACTTAGTGCAGAAGAAGGCGAACATAGAAATCGGGAGTAGTTATGTTACTTTAAGGATTCTAAGAACATTGTTGGATCCGTACACTTTCTGCACGATCGCAACTCTTTGAAGGTCGTCCGGAGGAAAATAAGGAGCCAGCAGACATTCAGCTGAGCATTTTTTGCGTTGATATGGCAAGCTGCGCACGCTGAAAATGCCATTTTCCCTTCTTCTATCCTTCAACATTTCTAGTTAATATTTATAGAAAATCTTCACCCGCAGGGGACTAGTCTCACCCTAACTCGCCTCAAGTACACAAGGTAAAGGCACTGGGCTGCTGAGCTGGGTTGCGGGGACCCCTTGTTGTATATATAAAAATTTTTTATAGAAAATCCATCAGAATAATTTTATATATTTTTAAATAAAAATGATTAACAATTGTTACTGTGATGTTGCTATCAGGTTTCAACTTTGTAGTTCTACAGGTGAAACTTATTGTTCCATGTTTCATGAGTAGCTGTTCACAAGAACCCAACTCTCATAATAATAAATGGTCAACTCAATCGACTACTTGTCAATAATTATCATATTTTTATTAGCTAAAATTTAATTTTGACTATTGAATTGAGTGTGATTTAAGAGGGAGTTTCACTTAGAGTACATCTTTTTACATAATTTTTTTATTTTTGTTTTCAACAATCAAGATAGTGTTTCATATTTATGGTCTTTCAACATCACATCCATTTCACCTAGTTTAATGCTTGTTCTTTTTAATATTTTGATATTTTCTAAAATACTATGATTTTACTAATTGTATTGTTATTTCTTCTAAATGTTTATGATCTTGATTCTCCTAGACTATATTCTTTATATAGAAGTATGCGTTGTACATAATTGCAGTTTAATTTCATAAAAAATAATATATTATATTTTTGTCCATGCATTTTGTTTTTCATGCAACATTATGATGATATTGATTATATATTATGAGAATCTTCTTTTTTTATATATAAGTATGCATTGTAAACAATTGCAACTTAATTTAATAAAAAAATATTATAATATTTTTAATTATAACTTTATTAATAATATTATTGTCTTTTTTCAAAATTGTCCTTATTCTCTTTTAACTTTTTTTTTTCTATGTATAAGTATATTCTTTGGGACTCTTTTCTTGACATATAAGTATGTGTCAAAAAATTGCAATTCAATTTAATAAAATAAAAATATATTATAATTTCTCTCATATTACATTATGTATTGTAAACAATTGCAACTTAATTTAATAAAAAATATATAATATTTTTCATTATATTTTTGTTTCCTTTTATAAAATTATCTTTATTAATAATACTATTTTTTCTTTTTTCAAAACTATCATTATTCTCTTTTAAAAATTATTTACGTGATGTATAAGTATATTGTTTGGGACTCCTTTCTCTCATTTATAAGTCTGTGTCATAAACCATTCAGAATTAATTTAATAAAAAGTATTATAATATTTTTAATTATTTTTTTGTTTTCATTTACAAATTATAACTTAACTAATAATATTAATTTTTTTTTAAAAAAAATTGTCCTTAAAATATGTGTCTTAAGCAATTGCAACTTAATTTAATAAAAAAATATTATAATATTTTTAGTTATATTTTAGTTTCATTTTACAATTATAACTTTATTAATAAAATACCGTTTTAACTTTTTCAAAACAATCCTTATTTTATTTTAAATGTATAAGTATATTCTTTGGGCTACTTTCTTTCATATACAAATATGTGGCATAAACCATTACAATTTAATTTAATTAAAAAAATTATAATATTTTAAATTTTATTTTAATTTCCTATTACATAATTATAATTTTACTAATAATAGTATTTTGTTTTCTTCAGAATTGTCTTTAATATCTTTTAAATTATTTTACGAATGTATAGTATATACCTTGGGATCCTTTATGTGATATATAAGTATGTGTGGCAAACAATTGCAACTTAATTTAATAAAATAATATTTTAATATTTTTAATTATATTTCTGGTTTATAGAATTATAATTTTATTAATAATATTTTTCTTTTCTTCTCAAAATTGTCCTTATTGTCTTTTAAATTATAATTTTATTAATAATACTCTTCTTTTTCTCAAAATTGTTCTTATTCTTTTTTAAATTATTTTTTTGATGTGCAAGTATATTCTTTGGGTCTCCTTTCTCGAAGTATGTGTCTTAAACAATTGCAACTTAATTTAATAAAAAATGTTATAATATTTTTAATTATATTTTGGTTTCCTTTTACAACTTATAACTTTTTTTATTCCTTTAACAAATTATTA
>VDFB02100240.1:0-14616 GCA_007258455.2 Sequoia sempervirens | reverse complement strand
TTGTTGTGTCTTGAGAAAGAAAAAAAGAGAAAAAATGAGGAAAATGGCCAAAAAAATGTGTTAATTTTGAGATTTTCGCCCTCCTTCTAGTGCCAAAAATGTGAATGCTTTGCCTAGACCTGCCCAAACATGAACAAACAATAAAACATTAGTCCTTAAACAAGTGTAAACAATCATTCCCTATGAAATTCATTTGAACACAAGAACATGAAAACAAAGTAAAATACCAAACAAATTACTAATGAAATACTATTCTAATGCTCAAACCAGCATCCCATAGGGGGATTAGTGCTTCTTTGATGTGGAAAGAAGCCCCTTCCCAATCCCTTGATAAGCTTGATGATGGATGCATGATTCTTGATGCAAAGTGTCAATAACCTAGCTATGGATGATGAAATTCTATGCTAACTTGCATGAAATTGTGGATGAAATCATGGATGCTTTGAACTCAAATGGCCATAATGGATTTGCATGAAGTTGTCTCCTCCAAATCAATAGAGAAGGCCTCTATTTATAATGAAGAAGGTTTGAAGAGTGTAGAATGGGGAGAATGCAAGCTTAAAAAAGGGACCAATGGCATTGTGCCACTTGTCAATATGCTAATGAAGAGAGGTGGAGCACATTTTGAACAATGTGCATGTTAAATGCATGTAGTTGAGGTTTGAAAGACAAGATGTGGCTTGTGTAAGAGGAGGTGCAAGAGCCTTCAATTCCATGTAAGAGCCTTCAATGCAAAGGTGGAGGACAAAAGTCCTTTGGGAGGGAAAATTCAAATGGGTGGAATATTCCAAGAATATGCCATATTTGAATGAAAATAGGGTAATTTTAAATCAAATAAATTGATTTACATATGCAACTTGGTTAGGTTGACTTACCCAAGGGTGGAATTGAAAGCTAGAGGAATGGGGGGTTAGTGTTTGGAGTTAATTAATTTAGGATTAATTAACTTAGATGAAATTAGTTTGATTTGTGACATTTGATTTAGATGTTTGAGTTTATTTAAATCAAATGAGAGGATATTAGGACATTAGTATCTTAATTAAATATATTGATTTATTTAATTAAAGGAGATGACATTAGGATTTTAATTAAATAAAATTGATTTATTTAATTAAAGGAAGAACATTAGGATAATATGATAAAGTTCATTATCTGATTTTAGGAGGAAATTAATTAAATAAAGCTTATTCAATTAATTGGTTAGTGATGAAATGATTAAGGAAGAATCGGTGTTAGTTAATCATAATAAAGTGTATGATGTTGATCAGGATATTTTACATGTCTATAGTAACAAAGAAATGAAATGAGATTAAATAATAATAACACATTACTATAATATAATAGAATCAAATAGAAATGTCCAAACAAATTTTAGATAAGAATAAACAAAAATTATATTTGTGATAAATATATACATCCATTATATAAATTATAACACAAAATATACTAGACATCCAAAATTAACATACCAAAAATGTATTTCCCCTACTTTATACTAAAATATATTAAAAAAAAGTGTATTTCAAAGGTTATTTGTCTTATATACAATGATTTAAATTTATGCGGGGATGTTACATTGAGTTGTCAACGACTCCCTATCTGTAATAATATTATGGTTTAAATTTGTTTTGTATTAGAATAAACCAAATTTATGATCTCCTAAAGGTATAGTTTCTCTTAGACCCATAAATTTCACAAAAGCCACATCATTTTGGAATGTATCTAGAATTGGCGGTCCATGTTTATCCCAATCTATATGTTGAAGATAAATGAGTGAAAGATCTTTAGATTGTGATGTGGAAGTAAATGATATGGCTAATAGGGTGCAAATGGAATGATCTGAGAATATTAGTGATATGCATGGAGTCTTAAAATGGATCCCCTTTGGAAGTTTCAACAATGGGAAAAGACTCAATTACCTTAGGTTCAATAGACATATTTTTCAAGGATCCATACCCAAGCTCTTCATTGTTATTTCTCTTTTCCACATATATTGGCTCTATGATTCCTTGATCTTTATATCTTGAGACACCTTATCCTTTATAGCCCATTTTTTATTATTATACTAAGGCCCTTAGGATATTTATTAGTTGGAACTATATGTATGCTTTGTTCTTCCTCTTTATGCATTCATGTAGAAATGCCATCTTCTATTCAATTTTGTCTAATTCACCATATTGTCAAAATATTGTTGATTTGTTTTTTATAACAATTATGTTGCTACATCTTGTTTAGGATTTGATTTCCCATACAATTTTGGTGAAAGTGGAAGTTGACCCACATAAAAATATTGTTTCATGTTATACTCTCTCAACCACCTGTCATTAACTTGAACCTTTGTCTCAAGAATGGTGGTATGTTTAGCAGAAGATGATGATACATTGGATGGATCTATGTAATCTATGATAAAGGTGATGCAACATTATTGTTAAGTATTTGGATGGATTTGTGATATTTTTCTTCCAAGCTTTTGCAATATTCAAAAGGGTGAAGATCTCCAAAAATAGTGACATTGGTAGCCTCATAGGGAAACTTTAGGCATTGATGATATGTAGAGGTAAGGGCTTGCAATGCATGTATCCGTGGATAACCTTGAGAAGGATGTTGCATGGGAGATCAAGATCTAAGACCTAACAAATGGTATCCACTATAGCAGGGCCAACATGAATTGGAAATTTTGTTGTTCCTTCAAACTCACACTCAACATCATCATAAGTTCTTATGGTGATTCACTTTTGGGAATCAATGACACCATCAAAGTATCCTAATTGTTTTAATAGTTGGAGGGTACAAATATTTAGGCTTGCTCCACCATCAATCATGACCCTCTTGATTTTATATCTATGGATGAATACTTCTAGGTATAAGGCCTCATTATGAAATGAATTAATGGAGGGAAGGTCTTTTCAGTGAACACCAAATGATGGGGAGCTGAAAGATGTCCTACCATGGCTTGAAATTGCACAATATCTATGTTATTGTGTTATTAGGTACATAAGATGATGGAAGGATTTTTTTAATATTTCATTATGTGTGAGAAATATTTTTAGAAGCTCTAGGATAGATATTTGTGTTAGGATTTTCTTTATATGATCTAGGAGGTTATAATCAAATTTAGAAGATGATGAAGATTGGTCCCCTTGAAAGGTTACCTTAGCCCTACATGTAGTTACTGCACATTCAAGATTGTTATCCAAGGTAGTTATGGTAGAGACATGTGGAAAGGAATCTCCTAGATGAGTTATGGCATAGTCATATGGAATGAAAGCATAATTGGTTGGTTTAGGGCTGTTATCTTTATTTGAGAGTTCCCATTTTCCACATTTTGGGAGAGGATCTTAGAATATCTGAAGATCATCATTGGTTGAAGGTGAATGTTCTATACCAATTTCACCTTGCTCTATAAGGTCTTGAATAAGATTTTTCAATCTAAAACAATTAGAAGTCTTATGTCCCTTGGTTATATGATACTCACAATATTCATTCTCTTTGTGGGTAAACCCACAAAACTGGTTTACAATTCCATTGAGGAAGGAAAAATTCATTTTTCGGATGGAAAACACTTTAGGGAGTTTGCTAGAACTAGGGGGTTCGCTAAAACCAGGGGGTTCGATAGAAATCCACCCATTCTAGCAAAACCCCTTTAATGGGTTTTATTTTTTAATTGCATTAAAGGGGGGTTAATAGGAAGGGGGCTCCCAGTGAACCCCTCGTTCGCTAGAACCCCTTTCCCTTTCTCCTCGGAACCAAATCTAAAAAAATTCCCTTTCAGTTTTTGAGTTTAGGGATGAAAATGGAGGAGGACTTCATGTATCTAACCTGGATGATGGTAGTCCCTGAATAAGCTTGCTATCCATCAAATATAATTTTAATATGTTTTGTTTTATTATGTATTTATTTTTAATTTGATTTAAACATAGGTTTCAACGAAAGTCAAGCCTGCTATACTACGGGAAAATAGAAAATTATCAAAATAAAATTTGAAAAAATATGTTTAGGCTAGGTATTGATGTCCTCGATCTAGTAAAAAAAAAAAAAATAATTTTGATATTATAAAAGTTGGCGGTTGTATACTACCGCATTTCTATGTCCTGAATTCACAATTGAAGTCTGACTCCCCAAACTCTTAATTTAAGGAAAAAATATCCAATAAAACACCATGAAACCAAAATGATCCCAAGCTAGATATCGAGTTACAATCTAAATTGAAAAAAATTCGAATTTTATCCTTCATAGAAAAAAGCTATAAGCTATACGGTGAGCATCACTCCTTAAAAATGGTGTTTACTAATAAAAACTAGTTTTCGAAGGAGATGGAAAAAGAAGTGCAATCTGATTCCAAAATTTTTGAAAAAAATATATTTAGAATCTATATACAAAATTTCACAAATCACTAGTTTGCATCATCTTCAAATTCCTCATGGTTTAGCCACTATAGGTGCCCAAAAGTGAAGATTTAGATAAAAAAATCAGTTTAGTGTCCAGTTTGGCCAAAAATTGTAAACCAATATTGTGGGATCACCCTTGTACCAAGGAGGTTTGACTTGAGGTTCAAAAGTTTTGATTTCTAATAATGTGATAAGTTTATCTTGGATAAATTTTTGCAAGGTTGGTTCAATAGGCTCCCTGAAAGGAGTGTTATTTTGTCTAGGTACCCTCCTAGGAATATTAACACCTTGATTATTTTGGGGATTTTTTAATGCTAGTTGTATAGTACATTGTGGTTGAATGTTTTGGACCACTTTTGTATCTACCACACCATCATTGATAATGTTCTTGTTTTTGGTCCAAAATCCTAGGTTTATCATTGGATGTTGAGGGGTTATCCTTGTGTTCCGTAAAAAACTTCATGAGACGCTTAGCAATGAGAGATTTTTCTATAACCATTCCCTTTTCTATGATCTCATCAAATGTACTAGCACATTGGATACGTAGGTAAAAAGCCAATTCATGATTTATATTTTGGGTAAATATGTGGACAAGTTATTTTATAGGAATAGGATAAGGGAATTTTCTTGTCATATTCCTCCACCTTTGTAAGAAGGCAACAAAGGCTTCTCCAAATGCTTTTTTGTTTTGTATTACATAAGTTAGTCATGGAGATTTCATGTTCAATGTTGTATGAAAATTGTGTAATAAATTTTTATGCTAATTCATCTAAGGACTTGATCCCTTGAGGTAAATGTGAAAACTACTCAATAGATTGACCTCCTAGGATTTTAGCAAAGAGATGCACTAGATATGTATCATTGTGAACAACCTCAAGACAAGCTATGTAAAATTCCCTTATATGTTCATGTGGATTACCTTTTTCTTTGGACTTGTCAAATTTAGGAATTTTAAAGTTTTGAAGAAAGGGTATCATGTGATAATTTTCAGTGATAATTTGAATGTGATAATTTTCCTTAAGGTCAACCTCATCCAAATCCTCTTTCTTACCTCATATTCATCTGTGTAGTCAACCCAATAATATTTTTTTTGGAACATGATGGAATCCAAGATCTATTTGCAAATTATTCTTCACAAAATCTTTATCGTCAAAAGGAAATCTTCCATAATAGAATTGCAATGTGAATTTGACAAGGTCTCTTTCAACATTAAGTGCATTTGACATGGAATTAAAAGAGAAATGGACAAGTCGAATAGGGAACTGTATGCCAACCTTTTTCCTTTCATTGCACCTTTTGTTTATCTCTACCACTTGTCTGCACACTTCTATCAGGACAAACTTATCCTCTACATATTTAGGGAGCTTCAGTGGGAGACCATCAAACCCTCCAATTCTGATATATGAAAACCTTTGAAATTGTATAAAGTGACTCCGATAGGTGTCAATTAATTGTATGGCCTCAAGAGTGATTCTTAGACCAATATCCCCCTGGATCTCTCAAACCATCCTCATGGTGAATGTATCATTGATTCTCTTGTGAAGGTGATATCTTTTCCTTAGTTACAACTTATCATAATAATAAAAAATTGAAACTTCCTTGCATTGAGTTGGACTTGGCCTCAATCTCGACCAAGGTTTGGTACAAGAAATGTCATAAATTAAGTAGGACATGTAAAAGAATCTATTGACCTGGGAGCTAATGATCATATGATGTATTTGGTCACTGATGAGTTGTGCCCAATCCAAGATCTACTCACCTTGAATAATGATGCGCATGAAGTACATCCATTCTTCGAACTCATGAGCACTCTCATTTCCTTTTAGCCTATGCAGGAGAAATATTATGTCAAAAATTTCATCGACAAAATGATTTCTATGTAGATTTTTGGGGAGCTAAGATTTTCCCTTCTTAGGCATGGAAAACCACTCTTTGGCAATCGCATTTCTATATTGACCCTTCTTTGAAAAAAGAGAAATATAAAGAGGTGAAATCAAAATTTGTGTAGAATTCTCTCTCCGAGATTCTTAGGCAGGAAGCGAAAGTAGACCTCTGAATTTTCACTTCCAGCCGGTTATCCTTGTTCTCACCTCCTATGTTTGGGGATTATAGTGATTAATACATTCTAGTATTAGGTTAGGGAATTAAATGGCTACCAAGAATGCGACAACTTGCAACAACCCACTCTCAATTAATCTTTGGGTGATGGGTGGCTGGTCATCTTTGCCAATTTTATCCCAAAATTCATCTAAATTTACATGCCCTAGCTTTGTATCCCTATCCCTAGCATGGTACTGGTTAAGCTAGACGCGTACTCATAACCTTGATATTTGTATTTCATGGTGATAGAACCCCTAAAATACATGCTCAATTGGAAGAGAAGAATGGAAAAGCTTGTGCAAGTACAACTCTCCTCCCTATGGTATAATTGTATTATCTTTTAGAAAATTACAACTTAACTAGAGAAAATAATACCTTTTAAATGTGCCCAAAGCTCCAAGAATTACCAGTTGTGCAACTTCACTCTTTCTGCTTCATTTAAAATTTCTCTCCAATCGCTTCTAAAATGAGCCTTCCAAATAACTGGATTCACCTATATATACCCACAATTAATGTTGGGAAGTAGTGGGTGGTTAATGACTTCTTATTAAGGTTGGCACATGTAAGCTTTCCCATATTTCCTTTTGCTCCAACTACTTTTTGAATATTTGAAAAAGAACAGAAAGTAGAACCCTTTCGATGAAATGAGTGGTTTCGACAACCTCATTGGGAACCGACAAAGGTTTCAAAATTGTTGTACGGTTCCAAAATGCCATATCTTTAACATAGTCTTTCTCGCACCGCTCTTTGGAATAAAAGAAGTCTTCAAATTATCTCATTGTTGGGAGAAAGCATGGTTTCAACAACCCTGTCGAAGGCCGACTGAGGTTTTGAAACTTCCATAAAGCTATGAAATCACTTTAACTTCATTTTTTGTTTGGTCAGTGTTCACAAAGGTTGTGACAAGTGCTTCGGGCCTGATGCAGTTATAAAAACTTACAAAAGGTTGACTTCGAAGGTGAAATTTAGACTTCAATTTTAAAGCGTCGAGTGGAGTCAAGGTTTCAAAAACCCAAGTGAGGCCATAAAAGGTTTCATAAACAAAAGGAAAGGGCGACAATTTTAACTTACAAAAAATTTGTATAGGTCAAAACGAATTTTAAAGAGGGGATAAAAATTATGGTAACACCAACAAAGAATCATTGTAAAAGAAGTTGGTACAGATGGTGGTGAAGGATGAGACACGTGTCTACAGATCCCCCTACCACTATACTTATCAAATTTAGGAATTTTCATCCCTTAAGGGATGGGGACATTCAAAATAGCAAGGGACAAATGGCTATGGCAATAATATGGTTGTAAGGTAGAATAAGAGGTGGAACTAGTCAGGTTGGCCAATTGAGATTGCATCTACCCCATGTTATGCAATAGAGAATTAAGGATGGGATTGGTTGGCAGAGCTTGACTAATGAGGTGCCAGAGGTGGAGGGAATTTAGATTTTGAATGTAGGAATTTCAAATCCCAAAGGGACTCAATTTACTTTAATTCTAGGAACATCTCTAGATGTAGTATTGGTATATCAGAAGTAGAGATAGAAGGAATGAAAGGACTCGTGTCAACCATTAGCCAATGATTTTTGATTGAACATCTTAAGGCTTACCCAAGACAAAAGTGTACAAGGGGACATGGGTTTCCACTATATTTGCAATCCCTTGAAGTAACTCCAGACGCCTATGATATGAAATTAGTAAATTTCTCAGACCATTAAGGAGAGGAGCATCTTGAGAGTATGTGTTCTCTTTTGTTGAGAAATATTCAAACTCTCCAAGTCTCACTTCCAAAGAATGGATCTTCTTAGTAGAAAATACAAGGCTAGATTCATTAACTATGGGAGAGGAAGAGTTAGAAGGAGATATTGGTGGGGTATGTGCTTGAACTTCAATTGATGGATGAGTGGAAACAAAAGGAGGGAAAAATCCAAATGAAAGCCTTGTAGATAATTCCTCAAACTCAAGACCTTAGCAAGGAGGATTGAACTATCTTATAAACCCCATATCTAAATGTTGATAACTTCTTCTAACTACGCATATGGAGGTAGTGAATTGGGTTGTGAAACTCATACAAAGTGTCACAACACTCTATCCAATACACATCCCGACAAGAGAATAATTTATTTGAAAAAAAATACAAAGGTAAGAATAGGTTCACGTTGGGTTCACCAAAACGTAGTGGAGGAAAAATGACACCCCTCTGCCTCCTCAAAGAGAGTGTTCCTCTACTACCTAAAGGGAAAATCTCAGGTGACAAGGGTGGAGAGACACAAAGTTTTAACTATATTTTATGTATTTTAGAACAAGGACTTTAGAGACTAAAAGAGAAGACTTTCGCTTACTCATCCAACTTATAGCACCGCCAAACATCATGAAAGCATATCCACTAGTGGATCTTTTGCTTTCAATTTCACCCACCCAATTTGAATCCAGATATCCATGAATGCTCATTGAAAGTTGAGGTCTAGTAGGATAACCATGAAAACATAGGGCATACTTAGAAGTACCCCACAAATATTTGAACACTCTCTTCACCACATCCCAGTGCACCCATCCAAGGTTCTCCATAAACTAAGGACTTCCACTACTTGGGATATGCCTAGCCTTGTACAAACCATAACATACATCAAGCTTCCAACAATACTCGTATAATGTACTTTGGTCATGTCCTCCATCTCGATAGGAGATTTTGGACAATCCTCCACATAAAGCTTCGTCCCCTGCATTACAAGAACAACTAACTGTCTGCAAGCTGTCATGCTTAATCTCTCCAACAAAGAGTTCAAATACTTGCTTTGGATTAGCCAAAGCTTTTTGTTAGCTCTATCTCTTCTAATCTCCATCCATAGAATATACCTCGTTGCACCTAGATCCTTCATTTCAAACCATGTTGACAATTGAGACTTCAAATCTTAAATCATACTCTTACCATTCCCAATGAATAACATATCATCCACATACATGACTATGATGAGAATGCGACCATTGTTAGTCTTATAATAGACAAAATTATCAAATTTGGATCTCAAAAATCCCAAAGACAATACATAGGTATCAAACTTTTGGTACCACATTCTAGTCTAGATTGCTTCAAACCATACATAGATTTCTTTAACTTGCATACTTGGTTCTCTTTACCTTTCTCCATGAAATGCTTTGGCTGTGACATATGAATTTCTTCCAAATCACCATGAAGAAATGCTATCTTCACATCTATTTGTTCCACTTCTAGATCATAAGTAGTTGCAAGTGATAGTAGGAACCTAATAGATGTTAGCTTCGCTATAGGAGAGAATATCTCACCATAATAAATTCCCTCCACTTGAGAAAACCCCCTCACAACCAACCGTTCTTTATGCTTCTCAACATTGTCATCTAGACCAATTTTATTCTTGAACACCCGTTTGCATCTAATAGGTTTTCATCCTTTAGGAAAAGGTACCAAATCCCATGTAGCATTCTTCTTCAACACAACCATCTCTTCATTCATGACTTCCATCCAAGAATATTCATCATGCATACCCATAGCCTCTCCAACAGTCCTAAGCTCATCAATATTAGCAATCAAAGCAAATATACATCTGGAATCCAACATAGAATATCCAAATCTTTCCAATTGTCATCTAACACATGTAGACCTCCCCAACTATTGAGGTTGAGGTTCTTGCTCTTCTTTAGAGCTTTCAAAGCTACTTGATCTCTCCTCATTATCAGGTCAATAAGAGTGTGTAGTTCATCTTTCGTTCATCTTTCTTTGGAACTTAGGTGGGATCTAAACTACCTCCTTTTTTTGTTTCTCTTTTTTCTCTGGCTACACATCAATAGTGGAAGGTTTCAAATCTCAGAAGATCACACTTCTACTATAGATAACCCTCTCTATATATGGATCCCAAAGCTTGTAACCCTTCATACTAGCACCATAGCTGATGAAGATACACTTCATTGCATTGTTCTCCAATTTAGATCTTTTCACACTAGGCACATGAGCATATGCTTCACAACCAAAGACTCTGAGATGTCTCATTGAGGGATTCTTACTAGACCATACCTCCATGGGCGTCAAAGTAGGAGATCTATTAATCAGATAACATGCAGTGGGTACATCTTCAACCCCAAAATTTTGTTCAAGGCCAACACCACTCAACATACTCCTAGCCCTCTCCATCAACATTCTATTCATCCTCTCTGCAACTCCATTTTGTTGTGAACTGTATGGAATTTTCTTGTGTCTCTCAATCCTATGGTCTTTATAGAACCTATCAAATTCTAATGAACAAAACTCACCACCATTATCCATCCTCAAACACTTAATTTTTCTACCATTCTGGTTTTCAACCAAGGATTTGAATTCCTTAAACCAACTGAAACCTTTAGATTTAATCCTGAGGAAATAAACAAATGTCCTACTAAAGTCATCTATGAATGAGACAAAATACACAAATCTAGATAATGAAGGAACATTAATAGGACCAAACACATTTGCATGAATATAATCCAATACTAGTTTTCAACCAAGGATTTGAATTCCTTAAACTGACTGAAACCTTTAGATTTAATCCTGAGGAAATACACAAATGTCCTACTAAAGTCATCTATGAATGGGACAAAATACATAAATCTAGATAATGAAGGAACATTAATAGGACCAAACACATCTGCATGAATATAATCCAATACCCCAAAGACCTATGAGAACTAGAATAAAAAGAAACACAATGTTATTTTCCATATGTATAATATTTTCAAAAATCAAACTTGAGATTACAATCATCAAGGCCTTCAACAAGGCTCTTATTTTTCAGGCTCTAAGACCATTCTCACCAATATGGCCATCTTTGGTGCCATAACATTGTCTTCTTTGCTGGGAGTTTCATCTCCAAAGCATTGTCACCTTAGGTACCTAGAAAGCATGACCATCACATGTAGAAACCACAGTTTTCTTCTCTACTTGATCTCATGATGATGGTGAAAAATCCAAAGCCCTCTTCTTGGACTCCACAAAAGTACTAGTACATTGAAGCATGCATGCATCTAGCTTATATAAGGTGCCAATCTAAACACCCTTAGCAAGAACCATAGAACCTCTAGTCATCTTGCATCCACCAGTCGAGAAAATAACCTGTACACCCACATCACTCAACTTACTTATTGAAAGTAGGTTTCGTGCCAAACCAGGAATATGTAGGACACCATCAATTCCCTTCACTTTACCATTATGGAATCAAATTTTGACTCTTCCACATCCAAAAATATTCAAGTGAGAGTCATCACCCAAATACTTCCCACCATCATACTCTTCATACTTTGAGAACCAACCTCTATGAGAGGTCATGTGGAAAGAGGCACCCGAATCTATCAACCACACATATTCTGATGCATGCATTTCCAAGGCTGTGACAAAAGCATCTACATCATCCTGAGAGGATTGATAAGACTTGGAATCAAAGAAAGACTTATTTTTCTTCTTTTTCTCCTCCTTACAATCTTTACGAAAGTGACCAGATTTGTCGCAATTCCAACATTTTTCCTTGAAATTTTTACTAGGAGACTTAGATATCCTCAGAGACTTGGACTTAGACTTCTTGTCTTTCTTCTTGCCTTTCTCCTTTGATCTTCCATGAACAAGGGCCTCCTTGGACATCTTAGAAGACTTCCTCCACATCTCTTTAGAAAATAGTGAAGCAACCACATCATCCATCTTGAAAGTGATTGTTGTGCTTTTGATAGCCATCACCAAGTGCTCCCATGAGTTTGACAAAGAACATAACAGGAGCATGCAACAATCTTCATCCTGTATTTTCACACCAACAAAACCCAATTGAGCAACAACCATGTTAAAAAGAATTTAGGTAACTTGTAATGGATCCTCCTTCTTCCATTTTAAGAGGATGCAACTTCTTCCGTAGGAAAAACTTATTTACCAAGATTTCCCTTGATAAATATCTCTAAGTTTTTTCCAAAGACTCGCTGCAGTATTCTCCTCATGGAAATTCAAAAGAACAAAATCAACCAAATAGAGTCTGATCAGACCCTTGGATTTTTGATCCATTAGATCCCAATCATCTTGGGAGGTTGCTATTGGTTTTGTTTTGGATGTTGCAACCCATAGATCTATATCTATGAGAATATCCTCCATTTTGAGTTTCCACAACTCAAAATTGCTGCCATTAAACTTCTCCATCTCTATTATTTTGGATGTGCTTTCCATCTTTATCTTGCAATAAGATTACAAAAACTTTTCTTTCAAAGCTCCCATTGAAACTAAGACCAATATAAAAAACCTTTCAAACCCAACAACAAAAATAAATTTGGCTAGACTCTGATACCAATTGAAAGGAAAGATAGGTTCATAAATAACTTCCAAACACAGATCTAAGCAGGAGAGGGTTGCAAAAACTTTGTTTCAAAAATTTAACTATTACATATTAGATGCACATTCATTAAATTAATTTTAGATTTAAATGCATAAAGCATAACAGACAAATTTTACGTGGGAAAACCCTTTTGGGAAAAACCCACACACCAAAGCACAAATCAATTGTATTATAATAAAAAGGAAATTACAACACAACTTTCATAGTCTATACTCTTGCAAGTGTTACTACACTATGATACAAAGTCTAGAGTGAATTTGATAGCATAATGTCGTCTCAAAAGATTAAAATAATCAGCCCTCACAATACACTAAGGTATTAACATATTTATAACACTCATACATAGATGCCCAAGATTGTCATGTGTCATTCCCACAATCTTTGGATGCATGTAAACTAAAATCGACAGCATACACGAGTCCCAAGTGACTCAAAAAGCAACTAACTCAACATGCAATAACATGCAACCACATGCAAGGAATGCAACTCCAAAAAATCAAGTAACCTCACATGCAAGGTGTCCCCATAGAGAAAATATAGTTCAACTACCAACATAGAACTTATCTTTGACTCCTAGTAACTCCTAGTGACAACTCAGTCTTTGTTTAGCAACATTCCTTTGTGAGAATGATTTAACTCCTCAAAAAAATGCCACATGGCATCTTGGAATACTTCCTTGAAGAAAAAATAATGCATAATGCTACATTGAGCACCTAGGTGACAAGTGTCACACTCTGTTGCTTCCCTTTTTTCTAAATAAGGAATGTGCTCACAAGCGGGCCCTGCCAAGTTTTGACTTCTAAAGTAGAATGCCACATGTTACCATAGTACACATTTAAAAGGTATAAAATTTTTCCTCCTCCCAAAGGAGTGCCCATGTGACAAGTGTTACATTCTCACACTTTGCATATTGCATGTAGGAATCCAACCAGTCACTGGGTACCACAAAGTGCCTTAGCAAATTGAAAAAGAATATTTTTTCATTTAATAAATTAAATCAACAACATAGGAGCAAATAAATTAGTTATTTCATCATGAGACTCTCTAAGATTGAGACACCTTAATCCCAACAATTTGAGGGGGTAACCTTGCAGTGGTTGATTGCTTTCTTTTTCTTGTTGTGTGTTCTTGCAATGGGGAAATCTCAAATTGAACTTCTAACTCCATATAACTATACTTCATGGAGAAAATTAGTATGAAATTATCTCATGGGAAAGGTTTGCCTTGGTTATCTAAAGGAAACCATTCCTCAACCTACCGATGCTAAATAATTAGAAAAATGGGAGCTTCATCATGAGAAAACACTTGGATGCATATGCTCATTAGTTTCATTTGATTTACAATTTCATGTTGAATCCTACAAAATACATAAAGAGGATTGGGAGACTTTTGAGAAATTGTATGGTAAAACTGATAAGATTAGGGGATATCAGATTGATAATGATTTGATGAATCTTGATCCTAATTTTTTTGACCACATCCAAGGCTACATCTCCAAGATCAAACAACTAAGAACACAACTAAAAGATTGAAAATTTGATAAAGAGGTTTTATAATTGATTTTGAATGTATTAAATCCAAGCTTGGTCTTGAGTATTTAGTGTTTGTTTCTAGCTTTCATACCCATCAAATTTCTATGGGAGCATCATATTTTTATCTTAAGTTTGATGAATTTGCAAATCTCCCAATCCAAGAAGAAGCAAAGTTAAGGAAAGTGGGTCTAATCAAGTCTTCCAAGTCACATGCATTGTTGGCTAATGAGT
>VDFB02100239.1:0-81871 GCA_007258455.2 Sequoia sempervirens | reverse complement strand
CAATTTCATACCAAGGACCTTGTGCCACATATAGTACCCTGATGATATTACCACATAGTTTATAGCATAGGGTCCTATTTAGGTTTGGAACATGATAACATGTATAGAACATGATTTGGTAATATCAGATATCACAAGCCTAATAATTTTTCCTATCCTATTAACTTATGACATCATTCTTCATTAGAACATACCATGATAACATGTATACAACATGATTTGGTAATCTTAGATATCACAAGCCTAATGATTTGGTAATCTTAGATAGGATCATGATGCTTAATCTAAGATGCTACAATAAGTTTTCCCTATCTACACATATACTCAAAACTCAATTTTATAAACCATGTAATCAATTATCCAAAATTCATAACCACACAAAAGTATTAATAATCAATCATATCATTACTGAATCACCAAATATAATAATTTTTCACCATAATCAATAAACAACAAAATATCAACAACTACTAAGATTGATGATCCCATCAAAAGACCAATTTGTTCTCAATAAATCTATAAAATTCATACAACAATAATTGCAAAAATAGATAGTTATAGCCCAATACTAACTAAAAGACTATTATACTTAGCTCTAAGAATGAGATTGAAGATATATTGATCTAGGCACTAGAATATACTGTCATTTCTCTTTCTTTTTCCTTTATTTGACATTCTTACATGAAGGTTGTGGGCCTGAAAACTCCATCGCCAATGGTGACTTAACCTTTGCATCTCGCTCCCCAATCTCCCTGTAACAAAACTTGGATGCTTCAGTAATCTTTAAGCTTCAATGGCATATGTAGTCTATTTGAAAGCTCATATTCATCATAGACAGGGAGGATGTTTTCAAAGGTTGTGGACTATATCTTTCCTCTCCATGCTCCCACTAATCTTAATTCCTCATGTTCCTCTCGATGTAGGCAAGGAGGGCACTGACAAAGATTGTGGATTATGAGCTTTCACCTTCCAATTCCATTTTCTTAAAATTTTCCTACAACCTTTAATGGGTAACAGACACCCAAAAGAAATGGGTGCCCATACCTTCAGAACTCCGCAATTAAGCATGCTTGAGCCGGAGTAGTATTGGGATGGGTGACCTCCTGGGAAGTCCCGATGTTCCACCCTTTTAGAAAGAAAAGGAGGCATGGTGTAATCCTCAATTCTTTCACTAGGACCTATTTCACCTTCACTAGGAGGATAGCAGGCAGGTAACTCCAGGCAGTTGGAAGCTTCGAGTAAAGTTTTTTCAGAAGGTGCTTTGGCTTTTCTTAGTGGAAGCTCATGTGGTAGCAGGCACCTGAGGGTCTCGCTCAGTGGAAGGCAGGCCCTAAAATCTCAGCAAGACCAATTTTTTATTTGTGGAAAGGAGGTCTTTGGTGGCAGGGTTTTTGTGGTTGCCGCACACAGGGGACACAAATTAGCATCTGGAAGTCTCATGGGTCAGAGGTTGCATTTCTACAGGGATAGGTTTGAAACAAGCTGAAACTACTTTTTGTTCTTTTTTAAGGTATTTTTTTCTTTTCTTTTGTAAATTTGGGAAAATCAAATAATTCCAACGCATGATGGTTAAAAAGAGGGGTCTAAAGGAAAATTTAGACCTCATATACCAAGGCTCCATGGTAGAACAAACACTGTCTTCAAATGAAATCAAACACCAAAAACCCTTGGAGTTGGTTGGTTATGTGGGGAACAACTCCAAAAATTCAGAAGGAATCCAAACACATTTGAATGGTTCTGTGGTTAATTTATTTTACCCATAGAATCTAAGATCTCCTTTGGTTCACACCTTTCACCTAGCAAGTGGGTTTACAACTTCTTATAACAACAACTCAGTAGGGGACTTAATAGGTGATTGGGGATCATGCATACCAGTAACCCCAAAAGCATGCATAGAGGATACAAGGGAAAATCCGGTTTTCATAAATGCCAAACAATACAGAGGTATCTTAAGGTGCAGGAAGGCTAGAAAATTGAGGCAGACTCAAAGGAAGAAATTCACCATGACTTTACCAAAAGCCCATATCAGTAATCCACTGGCATCCAATAAGACATTTCAAATGGGAGAAAAGAAAAATGTGCAAGTTAAGAATAAAGGACTTGATAATTGTGGGGGAAGTTTGGAGAATTTCAAATCAATGGTGAATAAAAAAAGTGGAGTGCTACAAACAAAGGTTCCAAGGAGGCTTCACCTCAAGAAAATAAAGAGAATTACAACCCTACTTCCACACCTTTAATGTGGTCATCAGATTTATATGTGGAAGAAATCATGAGCATGAAAAAGAGGCTTGAGATTCTAGAAGAAAAAGGGTTGTGTGAAGACATCAAGGAAAAGGAAGCTATAGAATCCAGGTGCAAACTTGAAACAAAAAATAAGGTGCTCAAAGAGAAAATTTTAAACCTACAAGTTAGCATGGAAAGGGGGCAACAAGAATTGATTTCAATGAAACGAGAATTAGATCAATTGAAAGTAACAAATAATAAGAAGTTGGAAGTGACAAAGGGAGATGACATGTTTTAGATAAAGGAGATTCAATCAACATTGGTAGACATGGAAAAGAAAGAAAGCCAATTAAAAAACTACATAGAAGAGGCCAAATCATGGTCTCAAGTTGTAAGCAAATTATCAAACAAACAAAATGAAACCATAGAAAGGAAAATCAAAATGCAAATAAGAGAAGAAAAGGACAAACAAAGTAAGGTTGCAAATATTATAATCAAGGGATTGAAGGACTTCAGTGAAAAGGAGAGAACCAACATTTTAGCAAGATACTTCCTTAGAGACGAGCTGAAGTGGACAAGGCACATTCAACAAGCAAACATAATTGGAAAAAAAATAGGGAGAGGAAGAGATAGGCACATAAGAATTGTCATGAAGAATGTAGAAGACAAAAATGCAATTATAAGGAATAGGGGGTTACTCAAAGGAACACACATCTACCTAGACAAATATTTGACCTTTGTCCAACAAGAATTACAAAGGAAAGAATGGGAGAAAGTGAAAACAAGGAATGAAGGAAAGTGGGCTTGGCTGAAAAACGGGATTGCTCAAATCAGCAATCGTGTACCAAACAAGAAATAGGGATTAAGGGCCCCACGGGATTACCTACATAGAGTGAGCTAGAACTGTAGAGGTTATCCATGGAGAAGAGGACCAGGTTTGGGGCCCATAGCGAAAGGGAAATATATTATTATCCTTATTGAGACACATGAACATGATGATTGCAAAGTTCCAAATTTTGAAGGTTACAAGAAAATATCAGTTTGGAATAATGGAAGTGAAATAGGAAAAGGACATGGGGGTGTAACAGTTTTGATTAAGGAGAGCTGGGGTGGAATTATAAAATTCGAGAAAGAAGATCCAAATAAGCAATACATATGGCTGAAAATAATAGATAATGGGGTTACCTTCATATTAGCTGCTGGTTATTTTGCTCAGCAAAACTCTAAGATATATAAAAGGAGAAAATTAGATAGTGAAGATCCATATGCCTCTTTAAAAAAGGAAATTTCTCCATTTAGCACCTTGGGGGAAATTGTTCTATTAGGTGAATTTAATGCAAGAACAACTAACAATCAATTTCTTCAGCTGAATAGTGAAGACCAGGGAAACACCAATCCTTTATGGCTAGAAGAGGAAAAAGATCAACCATGGGAAAGAGCATCACAAGACAGTAATGCGAATGTTTCTCACTTTGGAGAAAAATTATTAGGGATCTGCAACTTATATAACTTGGTTATTTGCAATGGCATGAAAGTTTTTCCAACTTTCGGCAATATCACGTGCAAAACTTATAATGGCCAAAGTGTGGTAGACTACGTAATCTACTCTCAACTTTATTTCTAGAGTTTTGGAGTTTGAGATTGGAGAATGTCCCCTTGAGATGAAATTTGACCGTGCACCTCTATTTGTGAAACTTGGCATTGTCTCAAACAACCAACATGATAAACAGGCCCACCACAAGAAAAATGAAACTATTCCTAAAGGTAAAATAGTCATGAATCAAGAAAATCAGGGTCTCTTTAATGCTGCTTTAGAGCATCACTTACTTGAAATGGAGAACAACATAGGGGACAAAGCTATCAGTGGGGTTGGTGGTCGTATTTGCAGCAAACTCTTGATTCCTCTAATTCATAAGGCATTAGTTCTTGTAAAAGATCTCGCCCAAAGAAAAGGGTTACAAACACTTTTCCAACCAACCCATGGTATGATGAAGAGTGTAAGGCTGCCAAAAGAACTTTGAAAGAGAATGGGTTGAACAAAGAAAATAAGAAGAAATATGAGAAGCTGGTGCAAACAAAAAAAAAATTATGTAAATACAAGAAGGAAAGAGCTCATTTCTCTTGGAAAGCACAATCCCAAAGGTTTCTGGAGGGAGTTACAACAAAAGAGAAAATAGATTGAGAATAACATAACATGTGTGCAATGGTTATATTATGCAAAGTGTCTTTATGAGAGAACCCAAGGGAAGAATTCCCCTCCCATAATTAACACATCAATGGAGCTCTTCATGGTTGAAGATATCAAACAAGGTATAAAGAATTTGGAAAGTGGGAAAGCGTTGGACATAGATGGGCTGCAAGCTGAATTTTTTAAATGGGGAGTTGAAATCCTTGCTCCCCACATCAAAAGGATGTTTAATGATGTCACTTGTGATGTTTTTCTATTGGAATGGACAACTAGTGTCATCATCCCTCTCTATAAAAGTGGCAATATCAATAACCCATCTAATTACCGCACTATTATGGTGAATCCTATTCTTGGAAATCTTTTTGGGAGCATGTTAGAGTGTAGAATCAACAACTAGGCAGAAAAAGAAGGAAAAAGAACAAAGGGGCGGGCTGGTTTTAGGCCTAAATACTCTACGGTTGACCACTGCATCACTCTTAGGCACCTAATTGAAAAAATATGGGACACTCAGGGTGAAGAAGCTTTTTGTTGCTTTGTTGATTTTAAAAAAGCCTTCAATATGGTGCCCAGAGACAAACTATGGAATAGAATGGATGAGCTAAATATACCAGATGAATATAGGGCTATGGTGCATAGACTTTATGAATAGGTTAGAGCTAAAATCATAACAAGTGAAGGTATGTTTGAATGTTTTGGTATTGATATTGGGGTCAAACAGGGTTGTCCTTTATCCCCCACTCTTTTTGGGCTATACATTGATAAACTAGAAGATTGGTTAAATGAAACTGGTGAGGTGGGCACTCAATTGGTGGGTTATGTGGTGAAGTTGCTGCTATATGCAGATGATTTTGTCTTAATCTCAAAAAATACCCATGGTTTGAGGGGTCTTTTCAAGGCCTTGGATCTTTTATGTCAAGAAGTTGGAATGCAAGTGAACACTACCAAGACCAAATTCATGATCTTCTCCCTAAAGAAGAAAAGGAATCAAGATAACTTTCTTTTTGAAGGAAACCCCTTGGAGATAATGAAAGAATACAAGTACCTTGGGATTTATTTTCATTATAAGATCAGTTGGGAGACTAGTAGAACAAAAAGGATACAAGGGGGTTGGAAAGCTTCTTTCTTACTTGAAAATAGGTGCAGGAATCCTAAACTTTGGGATTGAAAAACCAGAAAAAACCTCTTTGGTTTGTTGGTCACACTAGTAGTTCTCTATGGCTGCAAAGTTTGGGGTAGCAACATGTCAAAGTATAGATGGAGATAGCTAGAAAGAATCCAAAAGCATATGATCACTTGCAACCTCAAATTCAAAACCACGGTCCCTTATGAAATTCTCTTGGCTGAATCAAGAACCTTACCTTTAGAGGTGTCGGCTATAACTCGCTTGCTAAACTATCTAAAGAAGGTTGAGAACATGGATAACCACCGTTGGCCCAAAGTGGTTGCGAAGGAGGTCTTAGGCTATAGAAAGAAAACATGGATGAAACAAAATAGCAATTGGCTGAGAAAATGGGACATCAACTTGCATGATTGTCCTAACACCAATGAGGAAATTAAAAATTATGTCACAAAAAATTTCTTGGTTGCCATGTGGACAAAGCAGATTGGGCGA
This sequence comes from Sequoia sempervirens, assembly GCA_007258455.2. Lineage (NCBI taxonomy): Eukaryota > Viridiplantae > Streptophyta > Pinopsida > Cupressales > Cupressaceae > Sequoia > Sequoia sempervirens. The sequence continues at coordinate 75,848 of VDFB02100239.1, read as the reverse complement.
AAGAAAGCTCACTATGTCAAAGAGTTCAACCCAACTTGGGGGCACGAAGATAAAACTTATTTAGGTGTTACTATTAAGGGTAAATCAAGGTTGCTAATTGCTCAGTTGAGGACTGGGTCGCATCATCTTAGGTCTGAAACCAAAAGGTGGACTATACCTAAGGAAGTGTGGGAGGATAGAATTTGCATTTTTTGTAGCAAAGGGGTGGTAGAGACAAAATATGGTATTTTATCATGGAGTGCACAGCGTATGAGGATATACGTAGTCAATATGAAGGCAATTTGAAGATCAACAACCTACACGAACTATTTGACAAAGAAAAAATCATCAAGATTACTAGTTTTTTTATCAAAATTCATAGTAGAAGATCCAACATCGAAAAGAATTTGGAGATTTCATAGTTTTGTGGTTAGAATTTTTGGTCTTGTGGATGACATTAAAATCCCCCATTCATTCATTCATTCATTCATTCACATGGTATCTATATTGGCTCATGTCTCTCTTCCTCTCTAATAACACTAGTACAAAAACAATAATATATGACTAAATAAACTACTAAAAATTGCATATATATGACTAATTTTGGTCACGTGACCATTAGTAGTTTATTGCGGTCATTTATAACGCGACCAAATTTATGACTAAACTATTTTAGCCATTTTATCTAGTCATTGATTTTAGTCATTGATTTGGTCATTTATTTAGTCATATATTTTAGTCATTAATTTTAGTCACATTGACTATTTTAGTGGTTTATTTGTAGTCATTTATAACACCACCAAATTTATGACTAAACTATTTGTCATTTATTTAGTCATTGATTTGGTCATTGATTTAGTCGTTAATTTAGTCATTTATTTAGTCATGATAGTGATTTGTTTAGTCATATATTTAGTGATTAATTTAGTCATATATTTAGTCATTAATTTGATTGTTGTTAACTGGTCATTTATTTAGTCATGGTAGTCATTTATTTAGTCATATATTTAGTCATTACTTTAATCATTAATTTAGTCATATATTTAGTCATGTAAGTCATTACTTTACTTTAGTCATTACAAATCAAATCTAACTTAATTAATCCTCACAAATTAATGCATATAAACTTCAAGTATCATAGATATTCAAATGTTGAAGAAGCACCATGAAATGTAGACTAAAATTCTTGAACAAATATGATTGATCAAACACAAACACAAACAACATAGTATTTATGAGTGGAGAAAAAACCACTCTAAAAATTTACTTTATTAAACCTGATTGGCAAATCAAAATTTCATTGGTTACATTCAATGTCTCAGTGACACTGTACAACTTACTGACACTATATAAACAAAATACTCCTATTTTCATATACTTATATTGTTTTCCCCTTCCTTAACTGCAGTCATTTTGGAAGGGCAGGGACCTCCTATAGGGGCTCGACCCATTTAATCCCCTTGCAAATCCACAACTTTCCCGCCGCTATTGGTTTTGCTCCTCCAAACTCTTTCTCGCTGGTATTCACCTTTTACTTCTCCAATTTGGAGCTGCAACTTGAAAATAAGGTTTCAAAATTTGCACGTCAAAAACATATTTGGAAGTAGATTTTTATCAGATATTGTAGTTGCAAGTTCCACTAATTATAATAAAGATAAATAGTTTTACCTTTCTGCATCAACTAATGCAATTCTGATAACTTTTAGAGGATCGACAATGCTAGCCTTTATCATATCAACATACTCAACTGCAAGTTGCAACACAACATTAAACTTATTAATTAGACTCAACATCTAAGAAAGAAAAAAAAACTTCAAACATTATCAATTTAGTTTCCTCGTAGCTTTCCTCTAGCATATCTGGAACCTCTTTAGATGTTCCATCCAGCTCTCATCACTCCCATACAGGTAGAATTGTGTATGTCCATCAAACTATCATCTTTCCCATAGAGTTAGAGCTAAATTAATTTAGAAATCTTTTCTTGTTGAGCAATCCAATTCCCCTAGCAAGCCTAACATATAGACAACCTCCCTTACATTCAAAAATTTACTCAAGGATGTCATTTTTAGTCTCAGAAATCAAAATAACCTTATTGTTCATTTGTCAAAACTACATAGTTAATAGAAAAAAAATTCAATGGAAAAAGCATGAGGAAAAATAATCTACCTCTCTATTATTAGGGGTGATCAAATACTGCTTAAATCTACAATCAGAAACCCTCCTATGAGATACAACCAATCCTATCAGATTAAAAAACAAGAACTAAAACCTTCTTGGGAATCACAACAACAATACCTGAAATCAATCAATGGTCGAATGTAATTTTGTCCAAACATGTAGTAATCAAAAGGCTCCTGTATTGCTCTATGATAATTAGAAAATGTGAAAGGATCCTGAAATAAAGGAAGAAATAGAAGAAATTATGCATTTGTTCAAATGAGTAAATATAGTGTAATGTGTTAATTGTTTTTTCTTTACATCATTTAGGAACTAAAGCATAAAAAATTACATAGAGAGGATTTGAAGCAACAAACCTCAAACTATAACAGAATCCGATCAAAAGTTGTTGCCATGTTTGAAAGGACTATTTCTTTTGCATTGGGATTCCCACTCTCAAAAACCTGACAAAGGCAATCTAGATACATGACCATCAGAAAGATACAAAATTATCACATTAAAGAGAGGAAACAACAAACACTCTGTTAAAATTCCATTCCTACCTCAAAATCTACTGCTTTGCAAGAAAGAAAAGCATTTCAGGCAATTCCAAAGCAATAATTTCATATTTTTTTATTAAACATCAATATAAAAGAACTTTGTTTTGTTGCTCTTATGTCAAGGTGTTGCGGGTGGATCAAGATGAAGGGAAGAGCTTTTTAATGAGCTCTTAAGCACTCCTTATTCTCAAGCATTATTTGAGAGCAATTTTAATCTCATTCAGATCACTGAAAGATGAAAATGGACAATCTTTTTAATGTCAATGTAATTGAGGTTGAACTTTACTTAACTACTTTGTTTTATGGGTTAGTTTGATTGATATAGCAGAAATGAGGTTAAAGTTTTCACTAGAGACAACACCTGCCCAGAGGCCTCATGGAGTGCTTGGTATTTGGAGTCCTGTAATTGACACTATTGGGAATATAGTCAAAATGCAGGTTAGTGCAACATCTCAATTCAACTTCCACATATGAATAATTCTGATCGAATTTATGGATCAATAGTTGTGATCTTAGATTGATTGTTTCAAGTCTTCATGTTAAATGGAAAGAAAACAAGTCAACATTTGAAGTTATGTTCCTGATCATTGCAACTCTTTGCTTTGTCAGATCCATCTTAGGAAAGTTGTTCACAGACACGTGTTCATGAGAAAAAGTGTTGTCTTACCATCAATTACCCACCGGATTTGGAGAGATTTGATACATAATCCCCTGCATTTTCTTTTTGGAGTAGATTTACTTGGTATGACAAGCTCAACATTGGCATCTCTGAGTAAAGGACTTGCCAAACTTTCCACAGATGGACAATTCCTTCAGTTGCGTATAAAACAGGTGAACATAAAAATTATATTTAAATTGAGGAAAAATCCACAGATTTGAGAAATATGAACATATTCATTGTCCTTATATGACATTTTTATGGATTTTTTGTAGGATTCTTCAAGGAAAATTACAGGAGTTGGTGATGGCATTTTACAAGGCACTGAGGCTTTAGCACAGGGTGTGGCATTTGGTTTCTCTGGAGTGTTAACTAAACCTTTGGAAAGTGCAAGAGAACATGGTGTTATTGGTTTTGTACATGGTCTTGGGAGAGCATTCTTGGGTATTATTGTTCAGCCTATGAGTGGAGTCTTGGACTTTGTTTCCTTGACTGTGCATGGTATTGGTGGAAGTTGTACATGTTTTCAGGTATTTGGAAACAAATTTGTTTCAAATAGGATCAGGATCTCACGTGCCATCCAGAGTAGTGGAATTCTTTAAGAATATAATGAAAGGGAAACATATGGGTAGGTCATTTCCCTTTTCACTTTTTACTTGGGAATTTTTACTTTCCTGCAGATTATTGTATTTATATTTTATCTATTTATGAACAAGAATATCTGCGGAATATTTGTTAAGGTTTTGTAAATTGACCATTTGTAATAATTATGAGGATACCAATATGATATAAACATTAATGACAATAACACCATGATTACTGATTTCAGAAATCTGGTTTGGTTCTCAATGTTGACTTATGTAAATATAGTCCAGTCCAAGTGTGTTTGGATGCAGATGCCAAATGTAGTTTTAGTCTAATTATTTGATTCACTATGATATATAAATGTATTTACAATAAGGATATCACACACACATATGTATGGCAATAAAACAATAGCTTTTAAATACTAATAAACATAAGTGAGTGAATTTGTTGAAATCAACAATCTTATAGGAAAGTTGTTAAAAAAATCAATATTTGGATCATCTATCCTCAAAAGTTTGACAACCCAATTCAATAATTTCATCAGTTTTGTACTTGTTATCAGGGTTGAATGAGAATCTCTTCAAGAAATTAGTGCATGTCACCTTTATGCTTTAACCTATAAATTAATGTGTTTCATGTATTTTTTTCTGTAAATTGAGGTTTTGAATGGGCCATCAGCTTGAGTTATTGGCATTAACCGGGCCCAGCTAGTGGGAACACAAACAGGGGGCCCCATCCCCTAACAACCAACAGTCCAAGTGCACGAGTAAAGTGGCCCACAAGCCCACCAGCCCTGCAAGGGCTTGACACTAGGTGGGCGCTGAAACAACACCATCTAAACACCAACAAACCATGCCATCAATGACAATGTGTTTCCATTCACATACTAGTGCTTTATTGATCTTCAAATTATCTGGACATATTAATGGACGAATTGCACTAGTTTCTTATGTATTGTTGAGCACTATTAAAGAGAGAACATTGATTTGTATGTTGTTGACTTTGCAGATGGTGCTTTACCTTGCAGAAGAAAGGAGACATTTTGGATGCACAAATATTTCAATGGAACCTTCAAAATTTGCATGGTCAGATTTATACGAGGAACATTTAGATTGCATCATCTTTTGAAATATTGTCATGCCAAGTTAAGGCACTTATAAAAGTGTTTGTTCCTATGTTTTCAGTGCCCATCATCAAATAAAATGCTTACAATACCATGTAAAATACTATGGAATGTTCCATGGGAAGAGTTTCTATCCTTGGAATTAGCAATGGGAAGCTACCAAAAGCCTGCTCATCTAATTTTTCATCTAAAAAGCTTTGAAAAGTCTAAATGCTTTGTTAGAGTTATAAAATCATTGGGAGAAAATGAAGAGGAATGGATAAGTCAAGCGACAATGATCTATTCTTTCATAGAGAACCTTTGGAAGAAAAATCAATCACTCAATAGACTCTCTGGTTTCCAGGTGAGGTCTATGTTCCATTTTATCTGAACTTGATATTCTATGAATCTCTTGTAATAATTAGGCATCCTTTTTTCTAAGGAAATAATAGGAGGGTGTAGTTGGGTAAAAAAAAAGACCTTTCCATTCTCTTTGGTGTTGGACATGCACACTGGACGAGCTATGAACTTGCACCAAAGCATAAAGGTAGGGGAATTTTTGTCAGATGTTATAGTTGGATATGCTCTGGTAGACATATATGCAAGATGTGGAATCGTAGAAAAAACACCTAAATTGTTTGACATAATGCCTCAAAGAGATGTCATCTCATGGAATCACTCAAAATATTTGAATTAATGAAGCACTCTGGAACACATCCTAACATTCTATTTTCAATGGAATCAAGGAGGTTATTTAAACTTTTACACCCTTCTATGTTCAAGTGTTGTAGTTGTGGCAGGTTGCCAATGAATCGGGGAGGCTATTTAAATCTATACACCCTACCATGTTCAAGTGATGCAGATGGCAAGTTGCCAATGGAATCAGGGAGCTTATTTAAACCACACCCTTCTATGTTCAAGTGTTGCAGCTATGAAAGTTGCCAAACAAATCAGGGAGCTTATTTAAACATCCACACCCTTTTATGTTCAAGTGTTGCAGTTGTGATAGGTTGCTAATGGAATTAGGAAGGTTATTTAAATGTTCACACCCTTCTATGTTCAAGGTTGTAGCTGTGACAAGTTTCCAATGGAATCAAGGAGAATAACTATTTAGTATTTATTGAATCAGTAATTTGATTCGTAGTCACTCAGCCTATAAACTAACAACATAGTATTATATAAAAATGCAAGAAACACAATACTTGTTAAAATACCAACAAGGCCACAATTAACTTTTAAAAACTAATATGCACATAGAAAGGAAAAATTATTCTATTAAAGTAATCTACAAAAATATTCATCTACATACCCTATCTGTAAGCTTGTCAAATAGTAAATTTGATGATGATGATGAGACACCATCCTTTTGTCTTCTTCATTAGCCATTTCAATATCAAGTAGCTGAAATCTCAAGACTGAATCTGGAACAAAGGGCAACAAAAGTTACTACACACTTCACATCAATTTTTATGTCTTACCAATTCACAAAAGTAAAGCAAGAAAGGAATAATGATAGAATCAAATTATCTAAATTTAGAACCAAATACCATATGATGTTCTTGGGTAGTGGTCTAGTAGTAAATTGGCAGGAGATTACCACTGCTAGACCAAGTCTGATTCTCAGGTACATTTGTGTGGTGAGAATTCCCAGGGTGATGCCATCCCAGGGCTTCAACCCTTCCTAGCCAAGAAAAGGGGGTTCACCTTTAAAAATACAAGTACCAGATTACAAAATTTAGACCTTCTAATTCAAAATTCAGTTTTGGATCTGAAAGTGACCAAAACACTTTCAAAAATAATGTTTCCTTTAAAATCTACCCTACCTTTAAATTCAAAAGTCCTATTTCTTAACCTGAAATATCTCAAAATATGCTTATATGTTTTTTTTCCTTTCAAGAGAAAAATGTTACACTAAAAAATGTTTCTTTCTTTCCAAATAGATCTGATCAGAAAATTGCGATCATAAAAGCAGCAATTCATCCTTTAAGAAAATAAGCATCCCAGGTGGGAGAATATATCACATGGAAGAGGATATCTCTGATAATTATGCAACACAATTCCATTGCAATGCAAAGCTCAACTAACTAGCAATATTTATACCTCAAAAATGTCGAGACTAGTTCAAGGAAAGAAGAAAATTTCCAAACCAGTGAAATGCAAATAAAGTATAGAAATTTAGGCCCATATACTCATTTTTATCGTTGGATGAAGACATCTTTAATAATTATGCAACACATTACCTTTGCAGTGCAAAGCTTAACTACCTAGCAACAAAAATCCTTCAAAAGTGTCTAGAATTAGTTCAAAAAAAGAAGAAAAATTCCAAACCAGTCAATTGCAAATAAAGCATAGAGTTTAGTCCCATATGCTCATTTCATATCACAAAATGTTACCTACCTCTCATCAACTACCTTAGATGTTGCAACCCTAAGCTAGCTTCGTAAAGACCAAGAATTGACATTGCCCTTAGCCATATCCCTAATGAGAAACTACTAGTAAAATTTTCAAATATCATACTCAACCGACCAAATCATACTGCTGAAGAAATTAGATAGGACTGTTCAAGAATATTAAGGAATACAAAACCACCCAGGAGCAACATCTTGAAGGAAGTAAGGTAGGCATTATAAAAACTTAACAACAATGAGAAGATCATTGTTCTCAAAGTGGACAAAGGGAGTGCCAATATTGTGCTTAAAACCAAGGATTATATTAATAAAATGAGGACCATCTAGAGATCAATAGAAGCTACTGGTTGGTAAGAAGTGAAACCATGAACAAAACTATATAAGATGTGGCAAAGATCATAAATGAGTCATTGTTGAGCAGTGAACGGAAACAAAGACATAATGCAAAGGCCCAATAATGCCAAGAATATATGGGGTACCTGATGTGCACAAACTAGTAGCATCCTTGAGACCTAATGTGTATTTGATAAACTCTCCAACACAGAACTTAGCTATATATGTAAAGTACGCCAAGAGATATCCTTGCTTCTCAAAAATCAGGTATGAGATTGTGCTGCAAGCTTGTGCATTAAAGAAAGATCTGGAACTGTTACCAAATGGAGACCAAACACAAATTGGAGAAAGAGGAATAAATCTAAGTGGTGGGAAAAAACAAAGGATACAAATTGCACGGGCTTTATATCAAGATGTAGATATCTATATTTTTGATGATCCATTTAGTGTTGTTGATGCACATAAGGGGACACACTTTTTCCAAGAAGTAATTTTATCTAGCCTTTCCTATTACAACAATGTCTACTTGGAATTCTGGATTCAAAAATTGTAGTCTATGTAACTCACCAAGTGGAGTTTTTATTTGCTGCTGACCTCATTCTGGTATGTTTGTATTTCTCTATTTACTATTGAGTTGAATAATTAAATATGAGAAGTTACAATTGACAACTAGTTGTGGGAAGAACCAGGTAATGGCTTCAGGAGTCATGTATCCTAGAGAAGAAACAAAATGATCCAAGTTCTATTCACAAAGGACATTTTTGTAACTTTTTTTAGGTAATGGGAGATGGTGAGATTACTCAATCCGGAAGATATGATGATATATTACAATCAAGCTCAAATTTTGAGGAATTAGTTGGTTCACATCAGAAAGCATTGAAATCCATTGATGCTATGGAGAAATTTGAGATCCTATCATCAAATGCATTTGTTAAAGAATTGTCATCTGACAATACAGCTAGTGTGAAAGATGTTAACCATAAACAACTCCAGAAGCAAGGTATTGACCAGAACACACAAGAGCTAGAGGAAAAGCACGAATCAGAAAATCATAAGTCAAGAGAAAAAGAAGAAAAAAATTTACATCTTGTGCAAGAAGAAGAAAGAGAGAGTGGCACGGTAAGTGCGTGGGTGTATTGGTCTTATATCACTGTTGCATACATAGGTGTTTTGATACCTATAATCTTATTGGAACAAACATTATTTCACAAAATTCAAATAAGTAGCAATTATTGGATGGCATGGGAAACTCCTACAACAAAAGATAAGATGTCCATTGTTAGCTACTACCATCTTAATGTGGTTTACGTTGCTTTAGCAATAGCAAGTTCCTTTTGCATTCTTGTGAGGTCTATTGTTACTTCCCTAGCAAGATTAAAAAATTCCAATCATCTTTTCAATGATATGCACAGGTGCATGTTTCATGCACCAATGTCCTTTTTTGATGCAACTCCAACTGGGCGTATACTGAATCGGGTGAGTTGATCTTCCTGTTTTGGGATCTTTTTTTTAACAAAAAATATGTATTCTATTTATAGCTAGCAAGTCAATAATATAATCTATATTACATAGGGGATCTAGATGCCTTACAATTCTATATACATCAACCAATCAGAGTGCAATAGTCCAGGTTATTCCTTTTCAGCTTGGAGCTCTAACTTTTTCAATTCTACAACTTTTGGAGATTATTGTAGTCATTTCTCAAGTTGTATGGCAGAGTTTTATTATGTTTCTACAAAATACATCTCATGTTCAAACAATTTACTAATAAATCCATTGAGATTTTGGTTTGGAGAAAGAGAGAGGGAGTGAGAACATGTCACTACTCTATGGTGTAAAAGGGAAAAATAGCTCCAAATCTGTAAGTCATCCTAACAATAATTTCCCTCAAATATTATGAATATAAGTCTTATCAAATTCTAGTTAATCTGTAACTTTCATTAAATGAAATACATGCATATCTGCTCAGATAGCAAAAGGCTGGGGTAACAGATATTTGGAAAAATTCTATAGATTCTACAATGGGTGATACATGTAATTCAATTCAAAGAACCATATCAGCACTCACCCAAGCTTGTATCCATCAAGAGATTCTAACAGGTAAATAATAACATTAATATTATTTGTCTTTTACGTTTGTATCTTCTAAAGAAAACTCAGAGGATAAACTTCTTCTTCAGTAGCAACAAGGCATATGAAAAATATCTCAAATTTGGAGCCTCTTTAAAATAATGTTTCAACATTATTGGGAAACATGATCACAGACAATATTTGCCATGCAAAAACAAATATGGAAGGCCTATCCTTCATGGATATGGATTATGTTACAGATACTAATTCAGTGTCAAATAGAAATATAGCAAATCTTAAAATATTTTGGATGCAAAACAATCCGAATAAGATAGATACAAATATAGGTGCAAAACATATCACATAATTTTGGAGATATTATTTCTACTAATATGAGACCACATTTATCAATGAGAGTGGGAGAAAAATCCACAGCAAGGAATCAGTTCTAAAAGCGCACAAAATTACTCTAGTAACACCATGAACTACAAAACAATCAAAAATTCCTTCCAATATGAGTTCTACTATAAAGATCATCTTGCATTTTCAAGAAAAACATAACAATATAACAAAAAAAGAATTCAAAGAACAATCAAAATGTAAAATCCCCAAACTCACGATGGAAAAACTCAGTAAAATGCATGACAACAAAGAATCAATTTTAATACCAAGGAAATTGTTAGATCGAAGGTGCTGAAGATAAAAAAAATTCCAAACATGCTACTAATCTTTGTGAAAAATATGAATAGGTGTGTTAATAAATGGAATCTTAACATTTGCTATTTATAAAACCCCACTGACTTTGATCCAAATTGCATTTAGGGACAATTTTGAAAAACAAAATAACCAAAAAACTAGTAGCCCACCTTGTTAGGGGCTCTGTTTCATCACCATTGCTAAAAATCTGAAGTTGCAATATGCATCAGTAAGCCTAGAATTTGTTCTAGGTTTCTTGTGACAATTTGTCTTAGGCATTTTACAAGCAAATAGGAACCCCAAAAAATGCTTGGAATTGTGAGATAGAAATATCACAATAGGTACCTTCAAATGCAATCGTTACATGGATTTTCAGATCCTCAGGTGAATTGTTTCATTTCCTAATTTTATACTTTTCATTTCTTGCCAGAAATAACTATAAATGATCATCCAAATGTTAAAATCAACATTGTGGCTTCACATCTCTTCTTAGAGTAACCTTCTTGCAGATAGCTCTCATTTTCTTCTGGATTCATCCTTCCTATACTTCAGTTCATTGTTTTCATTGCACATTAACTTTCTGCAATTTAGTAAAGTTGTCAACTGGATTTCCAATTACATCCAAATTAAATTTGTTCTACAAAAGCTTTAGAATGAAAATACACAAAGAAAAGCTTGAGCAATTACGGGACAAAATAATGGAAATATCTTCTTCTATATCAAAGAATGACTTCATTACTTCTGTCCCTTTACATAAAAATATTGTAGGAGGATCTAGTTCCTCCAATGATAAAATTTCTTCCACATCTTTATAAGCATTTTATTGGATTTTAAGTAGGGACACCCCCTGGTAAGCAGGTGATTGTGCTGGGAGAAGAGGCATGCAGATATGGTCCTATTTTGCTAGGACTTGACATTAATTGTTGATAATTTGAGGGTTGCCTTATATTATGGGGGCCTAGGCATAGCTGGTGCCTTAACCATTCCCTCTTCGCCTACCAGTGGTGTTGAAAGAGCTAAACAATGCTCCCTCTTGGAACTTGGTTTTAAAATTGATCCCAGCTCTGTGTCCAAACCAGGATCTTAATTTGTTTTGTGTCTGAAGTTTTTGTGGGTCAGTTTTAGTTGGAATATCTGTTTATCCTATTTCCTTGTTTCATTCTTGTAGATATTGTAGCAACCTACCTATGTTCACCCTCTTTTGTTTCTGTAACACATTTTTTTAGGGAATTGGGCAATAAAGAATCTACACTTAACTGAGCAAAACAAATAGTAAATTATATTTCATATAATATAATATATATATTGGTCTACCATTCTACATATGTTGGAGTAATTTTTAATCAATTTGTTGGCTCTCACAAGACATTTACAAACATTAGATTAACAAAAAAGAATCTGTGTACATGGATTCTATTGTCATATAAACAACATGATAAAAACTCGACATAGTCAATTTCAGAAATACTATTACAGAACATCATGGACTGTGGAAATCAGTGTCTTTAAGACTTTGACACAGTAAAAATTAAGAAGTAAAAGCGATCTTGCAGGCCATGACTGAGTGTTGTCTTATAGTTTGTGTTGGAAGGATCATTTAATTTGTATTGGTTTGACCTTGAATTTTATTTTTACAAAATTACAATTTGGGGAAGAATTAGTTAAATGGAAGGGGGGATGTGATTATTTCTAACATATTTGAGGATGGAAAGAGCACTCTAAAATTTACCTAATTTCCTTCATGTATGTTTCTAAACCTTAACAACACGGGGTGTTATTTAAAGCATTTCTGGTGAGAGATTTTTGTGCAGTCCTGGATGGCACGTCAGAAGTCTTGGTAGACTTCTATCTATTCTATCTTTCAACAAGGACTATCTTTCAACCATAAAATGCAAAGAAAATAGTGATGTGGCCTTTAGTACAGACTTCATTGTTATTATGAAGAAGTTCGTGTTCTAGCAATGGACTCTTATGCTATATTTGTTATGTTTTAGAATTTATTATATCTGGTTACCTGCATTTGGATAATAGGAGGTCCTAATAAATTTTAATCCTCTAATGAATTTTTTATTTTCATTTGGGCCTCTCTTAGATTTCAAGATCTGGTTGCAGTCCTTCAAAAAAAACTTTGTAGCTGCCAGCAGGCTTTTTATGTTCATCTTAATTAAATGTATCTTTGAACCTGAAATTAAATGTACTTCTGAAACATAAATCTTTTCTGTATGTTTAGCATTGCAATTATATGATATTAAAATAGAAAATGAGAGAAAATGTCTAAGGACTAAGGGCACATTTAGCAAATCAGCAGATTGTTTGTCTCACAGCCTTCTGTTGTTGATAGGTTGTAGATTCTTTTAGGTAGCTATTTCAACAATTTTGTCCAATAGTAAAGGCTATAACATTTGCCTTGGGTGTGCCTATATTTTTCATGAGGGATGGTAAGGAGATGTATGACATGAGGTACAAGGATAAATCTATGTTGGAAGCAAAGCCTGTTGAGCTGCCAATACATGTGTGAGGTTTTTGATGGTTTAAAACTTTATTGTACTATAAAAAATCTATAAAAGTAGTCTATAACCTAAGATTTTAATGGATAAAAGAGCGAGGACAATTATCTTACAAAGGCAGCCAGTAAGACAATAATCAAAGAGGGCAATATTAGTTTATATGGCATAAGTTCCTTATGACAAGTGATTCAAGATAAAGAATAACCCTTCAAGTTTATGCAAAATTAAAGGACAATGCATATAGGGTTATATTCAAAGGATAGTAAGGCCATAAATGAGCAGGTCTTTGTTAGAAATCTCAAGTCGAGACAAACTCAATTTAATAGGGTTTCCTAAGAATTGTCACTAGGGCTCTGAGATTAACAATTTAGAGTGAATGGATGGAAGACCAAACTATCAAAGGGAAGCAATGAGTTATAGAGAAGCAGAGGATAGTCAAGTCCCAAATCCCAATAGTCAAATGAGCAATGGTGAGAACAATCTACAATGAACAGACAAACTCAATATCTCAAGTCAAATTTGAGGACTAACCTTTCTAATGCATTTCATGGAGATTTAAAGAGAACTAGAAATAAATTTAACTGAATGAGCATACCTGGTTCACTAGGAATTCAACCTTGGAGTTGATTGTCACTCAAAAATTAGCATGGTTAAGGTTGAGTAAATAGAGGGGATGGTACTTGATAATCTATTGTTGTAAATAGTCAATCCTTTCAATTGAGTGAGCATACCAATCCATAAGGATTGAACCTTCAAGCTCATTGCTATTTAAGTAAATGGTAAATAAGTATTGCCATTTAATTATGTTTTTGTGTGGTGTTTCTAGTAGCGAGGGGTGCCAACTTAGTTAAAATGAATGGAAATGGTAGTATAGAACTATCAAATAACTGACTCCACTGTGACATTCAGATAATTACAAACTAAAGATAGACAAAAAAACAAAGCTACACAGCATTGAAATCCTAAAACTATCGATCCAAAGACCAAAGATATTGAATGATATGCTAACATTGATGGCCAAAACCCTACTTTAAGTCTATAGTCTATTAAATTAGATGGAAAATAATTCAAAACATACCTCTTTGAAAACTGATTTTGAAGAAGAACAAATCGCACACAACTGATAGAAGTGGTAAGTATCTGAAACACCAAATCTAAGAGGTGGGAGACCCTCGTTCAAATTTGACTTTAGTTTATGCATTCAAAATCCAAGAATCAAGAAGAATGATCATAATCTCCTACCAGCTCATAAATAACAACAATATTATAGCAACTTTAATGGAAAAAGTTTATATAAATATTTACTAAAGGGAAAAGAGGAACCTATTTATCATACACCCAAAACACACCTCAATATTTCAACAAACAAGTTAATAGTATAAGCTGAAACATCATAGCTGTAAAATTAGTGTCGAAACCTTGGCCGAGCAAACAAAGCTTCAGGAATAGAATAGAAGGTCGTTGTTCCCTTTATTCCTAGCAATTTTTTAACTAGTTAGATGGAAATGAGATTAAGGAAGATTGACTATATTTTCTCCATAAATATCCACAAATTTGAGTGCCAGGATTTTGGTTTCAAAAAATGAATGCTCTCAAAATTTGTGTACTACACAAATAGAACAGCTAATTTGTACCCAGATAGTTCAAGATCTTGCATTTTCAGGATCAACTAGTCATGATTTCGACTGGTATTTCGAAGATACCAAACCTAACCTTGAGAATAGGATTCAAATAACTCTGCCATCTGTATCTTTAGCTAATGGCCTACATGAAGGTGGATTGGAGCAGAATGGATCAAGATAATCTAATGGCATTACATATTTTGCTCTTCATTCACCATCTCACCCTGAAAGGTCCGCACAACAAACTTTTAGTGTAAGAGATAGTCATCAGATATTAAACTTTTAATTGTTTCTTCTGGTTTCTTGTGTTGAATTTCTTCGAACAAGATCTGCTTGAAACTTTTAGACTTCTAAAGGAGCACCTAATTGTTTTGGTTGGATCCATGTATGAATAAGCTTGAAGTTTCCTATTAATTGAAACTATTATATGGAATAGTATGAAAATGACTGGGAATTATGACATGACTGGTAGGGGACAGCTTATCATCAAGCTTGGCAAAAGAAGTTTTCTATCTCAAGAATTTTGGGAATGTTGCAGTTTTAGGTTTGATGTGCTACAGTTTGAGAACTTTATATATATACACATATATTAAAAAAATGATTCTCTGTGCAAAGAAGTTATAAACAGATTAACAAGAACAATATATACGATGATACAAATTTCTTGTGTCCTGACCTTTGGGTGTGAAAATGGGGGCCATGTAATTCTTAAATTGAGTAGAAGACGCTGAACTTTGTCCCAATGAAGAATTGATATAAGTGATGAGCAGTTGAAGTCATAATTAGCAGACTCTGGTATTAAAATCCACATGATTCATGAATTATAAATGTGCCTGAAAACTAAAGACCTCCCATGAGATATTTTGATATACTTGATGATGCAATTCATTTTACCCCTTATGCAAGGATGGAAAAGCATTTTTATAGATTTGTTTAGATATGTTGTTGTAAGTTTTCTCCAGCTTGTATGCAGAAAAATTGTCACAGAATATTGGAGATAATTCTTAAATTAAATGTTTATGGAAAGAATAATTTTCTTCTGAAATAAAGATGCCCAACAAAACGTACTTGCATGCTTGTGCATATGGGCTGCAAATTAATAATCAATTTCTGCAGCTTTAATAAATTAACGGTTTTACTTTTTAATGCTTCTAGGTGGAACAAATCTTCAGAGAGCAAAATATACTGGATGCATACCTTCTTATTGGAGGATATTGTGAAACTGTGTCTGAAAGAATATTGTCTATTAAGATGCAAAAGTAAGTCATAATTACAAGTTTTTGATTAACCAAATGATTTGTAGTTTGCTATTTCTAGAAATGCATATGTACAATAGGATCTCTCTTCAAGTATTTTGCTGGAGGGATGTGAAGGGGCTGTGAAGGGGCATGGAGGACAGAGTTTAATTCAAAAATGATTAAAGTTTTGTTTAATGCTGGCCAGACGAGGTAGGAGACATGGATTGAAGAATGTGAAGATTTTATAAAAACACGAAGAGATAGATCCATGGCATAGATAGAGGGAAAAAAATTGAAAAGAAAAGAATTAGAGAAGAGGCCACAATAGGTGACAGGGAGAAAAAGTAGAAAAGAAACCGATGATATAAGAGATATCAGGGAGACCATGATATAAGAGACGTCATGCTCACATTCATCTCAATTTTTTAATTCTTTCTCAATCATACATATCAAGAGCCACCATGCACACCTTTGTTTGTCATCTTTCTCAGTTATGGTCATTATCATATTCTGTTTACAAGCATCGATTTTGGCACAATTTTTGATGAAATAGATCCATATATATTAACCAGGAAAAATAGATACATCATAACCTAAAATTAGTGATGGAATGGCATCATGCCCCAAAAGATGAACAAACCAGTAAAGCCAACAAATGAAACATCACACAATCCCTAATAGGAAGCAGCCACACCAAAAAAAATGATGCTGCAAGGAGACTGGTGTTTTTGACGAGGGTCTCCCAATTTATGAACAAGAACAATAAGAATAGGTTTTTAAAAGAGAAAGAAGAATGGCAAGATTCTTGCAACTGCTACTAGTGTTACTCTTTTACTTTGGATGTTACTCCCTCTGCTACTTACTCTGTCCAATATCTTCCTCTCCCTTAACGTAGACTATGGAAAAATGTGACAAAATATTAGTGAATAATGATTGTTCTTGCGCCAAAGATGTTTTCTTAACACTATGTTTCCTCATGTTCTCTAAAGATAGTACCCAATTCGGTATTACAAAACCCTAATCCCCTGCTGCTGAATATTCCTGATAATTGACAGACTGCCATCGTTTGGAAAAGACAAACTAGGGAGTGATTTACCTCAACAAAGCAAGCTCCATACCCTAAAATCTTACCAGTATCCCACAAAAATCATCCCCAAAAAAATCCTTCGCACAAAATAGTAAAGAAATAAAAACCCACAAAATTTTGCACAAATTTATAGTGGAGAAAACAATGGCTAGTGATTTACCTCAAAATTCTACACAAATTTGAGACGATCTCAATCTCTTTCACTTGTTGGTAAATGAAAGCTTTCACAGAGCAATTGTTGTGCTGTTAATTTCGATTGAGCACAATGGCGGTGTTGTTATTGAAGTTTTTTTTGCATATAAATAATGATCAGGCATGCGAACTGCAAGGATAAGGCTATTGAACTCCAGTTTTCCAAGTGTGATACCCTGTGAACTCTAGTTTTCATTATTCATTTTGGAGGCATTAAGAATGAAATTCAGAATGAAAGATGAAGTCACTCATAATTGGTTAAAAAACCAGTAAAAATAACCCGACTCATACTTTATTTGCATGGAGAAGACACTTAAATGAACAAGAACAATAAAACTAGGTTTTTAAAAGAGAAAGAAGACTTTCATTTTTGAGGAGGATCTCTGAGTTTGCAAAACACTGATCTTTGTTTTTGAGGGGGGCTCCCAAAAGGTCAATATCTACAGTTTACATAGGTGTGTTTTGTTTTTGACATGTCTAGTTTGCATATTTCATCTTGTGTAATGCTGGAGCAACTGCAGTGGACTTCACATTGCAGTTTGTTTTTGATGAGGGTCTCAGACTGTGATCTATGGCTGTAATTTAATAGACTGTCAACCAAGCCCTCTCAGTGCTTTTAAACCACTGATTGAGAATTTGAGCTGTGAAATCTCAAATAGGGACACACCTTCGGCATAATAAAAAATATAACTTAAATATGTTTAAGATAAAATTAGTATTTTGTCTTAAATTATTGTCTTAAAGGGCCCCTCTATGTAGTAGTGAATTGTCATCTTATTATTTCAGAATATTCTTTGGTTGCACTATAATATGTCTACCTCTTTGTTTTGAAGCAATTCTATTTTATCCTCATTTATTTGGCAATTGTTTTGGCAAAGCTAGCAATGAAATGTAATATTCTTGTAATCATTGTGTTACTCCTATTCAAGACCACCTACTTTCAAGATTAAGATTAACACAGGCAAGCCTTGTTATGAATCCTTGGTTTCAAAATAAGCTTGGACAATATAGTAAATTCACCTATGCAATGAGCAATCATTCTTAACACAATAAAAAATGGTCTAGTCACATAAAGATTTGAAAAGTAAAATTAATTGAAACCATGGAAAGCGACTTACCACAAGATTTTGCACAAATCGTGTCTGATGAGAAAAAATGGGTAGAGGTTGCAACCCTTAATCAAGTGTCACGCTTTCACTTCTCCATTTTGGTGGGGTGCCTTGAAAATAAGATTTTGACTCACTTTGATATTTTAGCGAGTTATACCTAAAAACAAGGTTTTGACTTTCGCTTCTCCATTTTGGTGGGCTACGATTGAAAATAAGGTCTTGACAAAGGTTTTAGAGTATGTTTATTAAAATGAAAATTATAGCCAAGATTTTAATAATGAGCACATTTTGACATGTTAAGTACATATATAAAATTATTACTAGTAGTTGCACCTTGGTGTGCAATAGGTACATCGAAGAGGTATGAAAGGTCAATTAGAGAAAATTTTGGTGTATTTTTTTAGACATGTGTAGTACATGAGGTCAATTGGTAGGTCATTTAGCAAATGATTTTGTTTATGTAGCAAAGGTCTCAATTAGCATTCACTCAATAAATATATATTTTAAATAAAAAAATTCATTAGACAAAATTATATATTTGTAATAGTAAATTTATTAAAGGAGTTCAATTTATTTTTTCTCTATCCACCTCTCTATATCTTATATATATCTCCCCATCCATTTTATGTCTTTCTCTCTCTATGTCTTATCTCTATCTCCCTCTCTCTTTTATGTCTTTCTCTCTCTATAAGTTTGTCTGTCTATATCAAACGTCATGCTACCTTGATCATAACTCCCCAAGGACACATACCATTCTAGGATTTTTGTCATGAAACAAGTAATCAAAAGTTAGTTTTTCTTTTCTCTATCTCTCTTTCCCTTTCTATCTCTTATATTTCTCTCTTGTATTATCTCTCTTTTTTCTATTCCTTTCTCTTTCAATCTTTCTCTCCATCTATATCTCTATTCCTCTTTATCTCTCTACCTCTATATTCTTTGTCTCTATCTCTTTTTTTTATCTCCATCTTTATCGCTTCTATTATAATTTAACTAATTTATATAAAAATACTTGTAAACTATTTGTAATATCATTATTTTCCTCTAGTAAATGTAGAGTATGTAAACTTATTTGTAATGTAGAGTATGTAAATTTATATAAAAATACTTGTAACTTATTTGTAATATCATTATTTGTAATATCTTTATCTCTAGAGTGAGCTAGTTCTCTGAATGATGGATCCTATTCTAAGTAATTTTCTAGGAAAAGGGATAGAGGAAATGACTAAAATTAAAACCTATGACTTAAGGGACTTTTAGGATTGATAATGATTTAATGATGGTTCTGATTTTACATGCAAATCATTTAGTGCAGCCTATGCATGAGAAAGGTTCAAACTAGATCAAATCTTGCACCTTTTGAATATCGACAGTTGTCCCCACCACGAAGAAGAAGTAGAACAACAAAGAGGTTGTTTGAGACACCTGCGAGGTCAAAGTCAACACGTCCTAGTATCAGCTCCTTGGTTTTATCACCAGGAATACCGGTTCCAATATCACAAGCACTTCCAATGGCAGCACCAAGGAAGCACCCGTTTGCGCCTTTTAATGGAAGAAGTCCATTAGACATTGCTTGACATGATGACATCCCAGTTGCAGCCCTTAGAAGTCTGCCATACTTCACAGGAGAGGATCTCACAACACCGGTTAAGCATATTTGTGACATGGCTACCTTATGCTCGGTTAATAATATCATGCAAGAGAACGTCGCGTTAAGACTCTTAGCTACATCACTCAAAGGGAAAGCATTGCAATGGTTCAGAGGCCTCGCAGCCAACTCAATCTTGACATGGGATGCATTATGTAATGGTTTGTACTAGTATTTTGCTGATAAATCTGATAATCTGTCTCTATTAGAGCAATTAAGCACCATTTAGAGGGCACCACATGAGCACTTGGCTGATTTCAACTACCAATTTCAGATAACCTAGGAAAAAATTCTTGCAACGGTAAAACCTTTACCAACTCATGCTTTTCTATTTTACTTAAAAGCCTTCAATAGTAATATTTTGGTTATGACCCAATCTATGGGTGGGCATACACTCCCTAACGCTTATGACATTGCCATTAGAGCTAAAAATTGTCTCATCCAAGCTGGAGATATAACTCCTAGACCTCCTATGCTTTTGTTTCCTGAAATACATCCACCTACCCCAATTGCTTTACCTCCCTTAGCTACTATCCCGCTTATTCCAGCAATAGGTTATCATAACGTAGCCCAAGAGATTACTGCTCCAACCCAAAACAAAGAATCTCAAGAGATTAAAAACATTCTCAAGACCTTCGGGAATGATCTTGTGAGCATTAAAAAGCAAGTGGGTCATGAACATAAGCCTTATCAAGCCACTTATTAGTAGAACCAGCCTAATAGGCCTGCCTTTCAAAATGATTATCAAGGCCAACAAAAAAGTTTTAACCCAAGGCCATTCTAGCCATACAACCCTAATGTATCCAGTTCATCAAAGGAACTCGTGCCTCAGAATAATTTTGCCCAGGATTACGATTGGTGCTATCCATGCAATCAACCCCATAACCAATCAGCGTGTGCTAACGGCATGAGAAATTAGGCCTTAATGGTCCAAAACAACTATACTGGTGCGGAAAATGTTGCAGATTAGAATCAGGAACAACAAGATAATCTTGAAGTTGCCTTGCCAAACTGGTAGAGTTCTGCATTATGTGGCGTGAATGCCCAAGATCAACAAATTTCTCATGTTTCGGTCAATACCAGATCAAAAAAGAGAGCTATGGACTTGGGGCAGCAAGCTAAAAATTTATAGCAGCAGCCTACAAATATTAAGTGTATATGCATAAAATTGGTCATGTATAATCCTAGCATTTAATTAAATATTTACTATGTAATTAATTTATCTAAAGTCCTCTACATATGATTAAATATAATTAATTTAATTATATTGTTCATTCACTTTATTCCTCCACTTTAATTAAATAAATTCATTTTATTTAATTACCACTTTCTTAAGTCCACTTAATTAATTAAATAAATATCATTGTTTATTTAAATTGATTATCACATTTAAGTTTAATTAAAGCTTTGATTTAATTGAATTTAATTTCCTTTCTCCTATTAAAATCTTTCTTCTAATTAATTAAATATTTTATTTAATTCTGAAATCCTCCATTATTCTTCAAATCTTTGGTAAATATTATATTTTAAGAAAAATCTTCCATATCACCCATAAATAAATAATTGAATTTAATAATTCATTATTTATCTTCTTCAAAATCTTTCCAAAATCTCACAAAAAGATGATTTTTACAAATCATCTTTATCATCTCATCTTATCTCTTTTTTGAAAAAGGAAACAAAGCTTTCTTTTTGTTTTCTTCTATTTTTTTCTCTCCAGTCTTATCCATCTTTGACCATTCGATCTGCTATGAATTTTCACAGCCATTGATCACCTTAGCCAATCAAAATCCTTCAAAAACTCTATAAATATCTCTACAAATCCAAGCATTGGTTACATCTATAACTTATAATGCATACATATTAGAGATTATTTGCATTCTAGCATTCTAGCATCTTTAGCATTGTCATTATCATCTTTAGCTTTCATAGTATCGTAATCTTGCATTTTTATAATCATAACATGTTAATCTTAGCATAGCATTTGCATGCATTCATATTCAATCTCGTTCTCTAGGAAGACTATTTCTTGAGCCTACCCCAAGATCTGAGAGCCAGCTGGAATCAATAAAAACACTGGAGATAGAGGATGATAGGATGACATCAAAGACAGAAGAAAGAGTTTGCGTTTATTTTCATTTAAATTATGTTTTAATATAATGTTCTATCTGTTTGTTTGATTTATTTATTTTTACATATTTATTACACTTCAAAATTGATCACACATTTCTAGTGCCCATCGTGGGGCCTTGCCCCATTGTTAACATCTACTTGTAGGTTTTTTTCATAGGATTTCGCATTCTGGAACTCGGATTTTTGACAAAATTTTCTGTTTTAACGCATCCGTGGGGTTTTGTAGCGCATCTGTGGGTTTCTACAGTGCATCTAGGATTTCTTTCAATTCTTTTTCTAGTCTTTCGGTGCATTTGGGAACCATTTTGGTGCATTTAGGGAACAAAATGATGCTTATAAGGAACATAATGGCACATATACTTAGCTTGGTTTATTAAAAATTTTGTAAAAAAAAAATTGTTGCATTTTCCTTTAGCGCATTTAGGATTTCTTTTAGCACTTTTAGGGTTTTTTGTAGCGCGTATGGGTTCTGTTTTAGCGCATTTACTTTTTTTTGTGGTGCATATAGGTGATCTTTTAGCGCATACAGGTTGTAACTAAACAAGGTTCTGAGTCTGATGCCTTCTGTAGACATAACCTTTTCTGGATTAAAAAGAACCAATCTAGGATAGTCACATCTGGTTTAAAAAAAAAAAGCAACCCTAGGGTAGACATGGATTAAAATGAAGCAATCTAGGATAGTCACCACACAATGATTTCTATAGTTAAAATTGAACAACTTGTTTTCGTGAAGCAACATCTTCACATAGATTAGATCATTGTGATTTGGGCTCTAAAAAGGAACATTGTCTATTGTGTTTGTGGCAATAGGTCTCTGCTCTCCCCTTAACTGGGTGACCAAAATACTAGACTTACCTTTTACATTTCATGCAATTCTAATGCTTTATTACATCGTGTAGAGGGCATGCTCTTGTGGGAAAAAGTAATCACCCAAGAGGAACGACTCAAGTGGGTTCAATCCAAAGCCAAGTTATTCCACCCCACTATAATATTAAAGTGAAACTGGGGAAACCCACTTTTGCTGGTAGTGTGCAAGATAACCATCCCCAAAGACTTTGTTCTAAATGTTGGGAGGTCTCCTAAGGGAGTTTATTATTGCTGCACTGAATGGAAACCCTTACTACGAACCTAGTGTAGTGTCCAACCATGTCAGTTTCTGAACATCGTAATAATCATAGTGCAAGGGGAGGGAAGAATCTACCCCCAAGACACTCACCATATAACTACCAAGGATCGTTTGCTTAGGGGATCTGGTATCCAATTCCATCACTCTGAGTACACACCTGGAAAAGACAAAAAAATGGGTGCCCCTTCAAGGGTGACACGACTGTGTGAGTCGACGTAGTTCTAAGATGTATGTTGTGGTTATTATGATGACCTACTTGAGTACTAAGAATGAGTCTTCCTGAATTGTCTGTTATGTGTGAAACCTGTGAAAACACTTTTAAAAAAAAAAAATTGAACATACACTTGATGTTTAGCATAGGGCTTAAAAATAACTATTTTCAGAGTGTTTGTTGTGTCTTCAATCACATTAATTCAGACAAAGGATCATCCAAAATGAACATGCAAAATTTCAGCTGAAAACTATTCAAAACTGTTTGAAAACCACTTTGGAAAACTATTTTAGCCCATATAGGACATAGTAGCGCAAATAGGGCCTGTTCTAGAGCATTCACTGGCTAGTTCAACCCTTTTAGAACCTGTTTTAGTGCATAGACTGAATATTCTACCAACAGTCTTTGTCATTGTCAAAGCATTTTTTTGTAGCACATATAGGACATAGAGTAGTGCATCTGAGGTCTATTATAGCACATTTGACTATTTCTCTGGTGCATATACCTATTTTTAAAGCGCATATAGGGTATAGAGTAGTGCATTTGTCACTTTTTCTAGAATTGGTACTTTTGACAGATATGAGTTTATCACATCTTCGGTCCAGTAACATCTTGACATTTATCTTATGCTTAGAGAGTGGAAATCAACCAAATTTTTCAAGAATTTGATTACCAATAGGATCAAGAAGCCTAAGAAACATTTAGGTTACAAGAAAACCTTGCAACATAGAAAGTTTTTGTATAAGAGTCGAAACGTCTTGCTCCATTATTGTAATTTTCTCCATAGATACCAAGATTTTTCTAGGGGGTTTACTGACGAGTACGTTGTAGAACCGTTATATTCATGAGCATATTTCTAGAGAAGAGCTCTATCTCAACAACACAATCATAATCAACCTCTTGAGTTTGATTATCTACCACAACCTTCTATTGAATATTCAACACATCCCAGTCAAATCCTTTAGTGATCTTAAATAGGCTATTTTGATATACTTATCATTCTTCAAAAAATAAGGATCAAATCTTAAAAGTGCACCTTTCAAACAAATTTCTGATTTTGTGATTCAACTTCCCCAATAGGATTTTGATATCCTTTATCATTGGAAGCCACAATCAAGAATTAAGAACATTTTTTGGTCATATCATAAGATTTTCATCTTATCAGATCAAAACATCATCATCTATGCACTTATGAAATTGTGATCTAAGTCTAGAAGAAAGTTTCAATGCCATATGCCTATTTTTACAAGATCTCAATACAGTAAACTAAAAGAAGATATTCAACAAGAAGATCATAACCAAAGAACTCAAGAAGACGGTGAGAATATTAATCCCCTTTATAGTGTGAGTCAAAATCCCCTCTTTAACGACAACATGGCTGAAAGAGAAGAAAATCCATTCCACAAATATAAGGATATGAGCAAAAATCCTATAGATAGTGATGATGAACAAGATGAAGAATGTATTAGATAGGCTTAGCAAGATCCCAAATTTCACAAAGCCTTAGAAAATATTTTGGAGCGCAATAAAGAAAAATATTTCTTGTTTCTAGCTAACAAACGAGCTAAATTGCCTCATGATTTTGATACTAAGAACATAGAGTAATCCTGATGAAATGCCCTTTTCTGATCTTATTGCCTTGACTCAACAAGTTAAATCACTACAAGAAAAAATTAAAGATCTACAAGGGGGAGCCACAACAAAGACATACACTCTTGATGACATATGTTTGTATCCTTTTGACCAACGTCTCAACATGATCCCATTTCCCAAACATTGTGAAATCTCAAAGTTCGATCGTTACAATGGGAAATCAGATCCAATTAATCATATTAGAGACTTCTAAAATATGACTTTAGAGTTTTCTAATGAGGACACATACTTGATGCGCTTGTTCCCTAGAAGTCTTGGAGGCCAATCCATGGAGTGGCTATCAAAAATCACACCGCCTGTCAAGACATTTGAAGAATTGATTAATGAGTTCATATCACAATATTCCTACAACATACAACATCAAATAACCATGATTGATCTTTG
Source organism: Sequoia sempervirens (assembly GCA_007258455.2). Classification (NCBI taxonomy): domain Eukaryota; kingdom Viridiplantae; phylum Streptophyta; class Pinopsida; order Cupressales; family Cupressaceae; genus Sequoia; species Sequoia sempervirens. The sequence continues at coordinate 50,390 of VDFB02100239.1, read as the reverse complement.
CAAGGCTAAATAGAAACCTGGTGAACCATTCATTACATTTCTTCAAAGATGGAGAAGATTGTTCACTAGATGTCCATGCAATGTTCCTAAAAAGGAAAATATCACCACTTTCATAATCAGCTGAGAACAAGAAATGAGATATCATCTTAATCTTCATTTTCCTCCCTCTTTTTAGAAATTGATTGAAAATGCCATCACCATTGAGAGTTCCTTGGTCCAGAGGGGGATAATAAAACTTTACAAAGACAATCCTAGCTTGTCAAATCACCACAATGACAAAACGAAGTTTTGGACTCACAAAAAAAAGTGGTGAATGATGGTGTTGTAGATGAAAATCATATCTCGACTAAGCCATTTGTTCTTAGTGCTCCTCACAACAATAACTATAATAATGTCAAATTGGTCACAAATCAGGGAAACAATCCTCCTCCTCTGAGGAATAACGTGAATCAAAATTCTACCCCAAATCAAGGGAATGCCACCAATCAAGGTTACCGTGGAAATGATAATAGCAACAATGCCTTAGGAAATACCTCAAACACAAATCCACAACAATCTTCATTCTTCTCTAACATAAGAACTTTTACTCCACTGGGTCAATCTTTAGAATCTGCATTCAAATAATTGATGGCTAAAAACGCTCTTACTTTTTCGCCTTAACACAATTTTGAACCCAGTGTGAAGCCTCCATCATGGAATGATGCATACTATTGTGATTATCATCGGTGCAAGGGCCATCACACAAATAATTGTCAAGCCTTGAAAAATAAAGTCCAAGACTTAATAAAAAATGGAACCATCACAATAGAAGGACACCAACAATCACACAAAGATCACTTTCACAACCCTTTTCCAAACTATCAAAAGGGTGAGTCTTCAGGAAAAAGTGTGAACCATATCAATGATCATATAATCAATCATATCTAAACTGATGACGAGCGGGTCAATGTTATTAAAGTTAAAGAAAATATGGAATATAGAGAAGTCAATGCAACAACAAGAGTAAAAGCTAAAGTTGTCTTAAAGGGAGCTTCTTCAAAATCTTTTGTGTCCCTACCTCAACATCAATATGACTTATTCAATCAACTTGAAAAAACTCCTACTCAGATTTCTATCTTAGAACTCTTGAAGATTTCCCTAGCACATAAGGAAATTCTAGAAAAGGCCCTCATTGAAACAACTATATCCACTGATCTGGATGTGGACCGATTTCAAGCCATGGTGGGACACTTATCCTTACCAACATGCCTTTCATTCTTTGAAAAATATGATGTATCCATGACACATCCCCATAATTCATCACTATACTTAGAATTCATGATCCACAAGTTTCATGTCAGATGCATCCTAATAGATGGAGGTGCTAGTTTGAATATATGTACTATGAAGTTAGTTTGGGCTTTAGGATTTTCTATGAACTCCATTGATCCTAGAAGAAATATTACTATTAAAGCCTACAATGATGAGGAAAGAGTGTCCAAGGATTTAATCATGCTACCAATTAGAGTGGGACCTATTATCAAAAATACTTTCTGTCAAGTGTTAGATTGTGATCTTGCATACAACATCTTGTTGGCTCATCCTTGGATCGATGAAATGCTAGTTGTCCCATCCACATATCATCAATGTCTTAATTTTCCTTATGATAGACAGGAGATCACAATACCAGCTGATAATTCAAACAGTCAAACTTGTGCTAACATCAAAGCTAGTCAAGATACTTTGGTTCCCAACAATCGAGAAGCTCCTACTAATACTTCTCTCAAAGTTGATATGCAAATCAGACAGTTAACCAAAAGCTTTGACAAGCAACTATGATTCAAGGAAAATGGAGTAGGGGAGTACTCTCTTTTTCTTGCTAATCTACCTATATTGCCTCGGTCACATGGACAATCCTCTATTGCACAACAACAGATATCCATAGCATCCACATCAATGCAACCACCAATAAAGCCAAATACAAAGTTTAATGGATGATTTATCAAAGAACAATTCCCTATGGAAGATTTTGAGGATAAAGAAGTTTTAAGTTGGCTTTATAGAGATGAAGATGAAACAGTTCTTAATATCAAACTACCAATTGATCAATATGGTAAAGGATATTCAATCATGCAAAAGATGGGCTACAATGGTAATGGTCTTATTGAAAAGAGAAAAGGAGTAGTTGAGCCTATTCACCTTCTAGGACTTGCTGCAAAAGATAAAACAGGGCTAGGATGTGATACCAACTCAAAAGAAGATATATCTAAACAGTTGCATGATACTATTCTCACATTGCAAGAAGGGTCGGATGCAAGGGAAACTTGTTTGACAACAATTCAGAATTTTGTGGATAATAATTCTGACACAGATTCTAGTGACTATGAATGGGACACTATCCATAATGATGAGTTTTGGAGGGTCAAAAAGGTTGATGTGGTACACAAGTACACCCCAACTCTAATTGAAGGTGAAGGGTTAGGGTCCCAACTGCAAGAATCTGAACTACAAGGTGACTATGATTCTAGTGATACCGAGTCAGATTTAATCGGACAAGATTATCATGATAACAGTACCATCATTGATTTTCCTCATACCTCAGATCCTACAGACAACTCCGTTATGACCTTAACCATAGCCGATCTCATGCAACCCAATGACTCGCTACCACTGATCCATCCCGATCTCATTGATTGGGATTCATCCAGACCTATCGATCTACCTATGTTCCCAAGTGACGAATCTGTCGTGAACTTCCTTTCCACAGATGATACAAATGATTGTTCCACTAACGATTTTCAGCACAGAGTCTTTAATCAGGAGAGTGTTAAGTCTCCTAGCTACAAAAATAAAATTCAAAAAGAAAGATCTAATGGTGAAAACCAAAATCTAACAATTAGATCAAACAAAAGATAAAATAAAAAGTGTATCAGATGGTGAAAACATTTTTAAGGAACCTAATGATGGGATATTTGTGATGAGGGCACAACCCGAGACACAGAAAATAACCCACAAACAAGTGAATAATTTTATTATTCAGAAAATGGGGATTCTTACATGTAGAGGATCTCGATCCCCAAGTTCTACAACACATGCAAATTACCGGAAGCTACAGAATAACCCTTTCGCAATATGCGAGCTTGTCCCCAAAAAGTTACCCAAAAATTAGAAACCCGCCCATAAATAGAGCTCCTCATTAGTTTGGAGCCAAAACAACATTCAAATTTGAGTTTAGGCGGTTTGGCGCTGAAAATTTACAACATGAGGTTCAAATTTCAAAAGAGCATTTGCAATTGTATCTTCTAGAAAGTGCGCCAACTTCCCGGGCCATAACTTTTGATCCGGGGCTCCGATTCGCAAACCGTTTGAACCGTTGGAAAGGTCTCGAAGTCAAGAACGCACTTAGAATTTGCTACTCTGATTTTGGAAAGTTTTAGGGCCATTCCGGGAGCTCTAAGTGCCTCAAATCCAACTCAGAAGATTTTTATGCAAATCTAGGAAACTAAAACTGCAATATCTTTCAACTCAGGAATAGAAAATAAAAACCATAAATTGGGAATTTCATTATGACGAAAAGGGTATCCAAAAATGTAAAAACATCTAAAAACTAAGAAACTTGAAATTTAACTATTTTTGGGTGATGCAAAATTGCCCTTACACCACTGGATGCTCCTGCATCAATTTGACACTCTCCCAGAACATTATCATGAGTGATCTCCTATCTTGATTGAGCCTACAAAAGTAGTTAATCTTGAAACTTTAGAAAAACAAAAGATTCTACAATTAGTTGCATCAATGACAGATAAAGAAGTACCTGAATTCATGGAATTTCTCAAAACAAATCAAGTCAACTTTTCTTGGTCTTACGCAGACATGCCAGGGCTTGATCCTGATCTTATAATGTATCACTTGTCCATCAAACCAGGAGTTAAACCGGTGAAAAAAAAACTCAGAAAGATGCATCCTCATGTTGCAATACTGGTTAATGAAGAACTCAGAAAAATCCTTGATGTGGGATTTATACAATTGATCGACCATGCAAAATGGTTATCAACATCGTTCTTGTGTCCAAACCCGACAAAAGTGTCAGAGTGTGCATAGATTTCAGAGATCTTAATAAGGCATGTCCTAAGGATGACTTCCTACTTCCAAGCATTAATACTATAGGTGATCTAACAGCTGGACATGCCATGTATTCACTAATGGATGGTTTTTCTGGTTACAACCAAATCAAGATTGCACCTAAAGACTAGGATAAAACAGTGTTTACATGTCCATGGGGAACTTACTATTGGAATGTCATGCCTTTCAGTCTAAAGAATTCTAGGGCTAATTACCAAAGAGCCATGACTACAATTTTTCATGACATGATGCATACATTCATGGAAGATTATGTAGATGACATATTAGCAAAGTCATACACAAGAGAAGGACATCTCGAAGTGTTATCCAAAATCTTTGTAAGGTTGGAAAAGTTCAAAGTTCACGTCAACCCCAAAAAATGTGTTTTTGGGGTCACATCTGGGAAGCTCTATGGATACATAGTATTAGAAAAAGGAATTGAAGTAGATCCTACCAAGGTGCAAGCAATCATGGAAATTCCTCCACCAAGGAATATCAGTTAGTTGAGGTCATTACAAGGATGATTTCAATCTATATGAAGGTTCATTGCAAAACTAGCCAATAAAAGCCTACCTTTCACGCATCTATTGCATAAGAATGTTCCTTTCAAATGGGACAATAAGTGTGAATTGGCCTTTCAACAAATCAGGTAGTACCTGATGAACCAACCAGTTCTGGTACCACCAAATCTAGACAAACCACTAATCTTATATATTGTCACAACAAAGACATCTTTGGGGGCATTATTAGCACAAGAGGACTCTACAGGAAATGAATGTGTCATTTATTACATCAGTCGAATGCTAACATGTCAAGAACTCAACTACACTTTCATTGAGAAGGCTTGCCTAGCAGTAGTCTTTGCTTCACAAAAGTTTCGACACTACATGTTAACTTATACAATCAATCTTGTTGCAAAGATTGATCCACTTAAGTATATGTTAAGCAAAGCTACATTGACAGGAAGGCTAGCAAAATGGGTTATAATCCTAAGCGAGTTTGACATTCATTATGTTGATCGCAAAGCAATCAAAGGACAAGTTATCGCTAATCAACTAGCTGAAGCACCACTACAAGCAGAACATCCCATGCACATTGAATTTCCAAACGCCGATGTCTTCACAGCAGAATCAAAGCAACCTTGGTCTTTATACTTTGATGGTTCTTTTACTCAACATGGATCAGGGGGGGCGGGGTGGCATACTCTTTGTCACCCCTCAAGGAAATACCATTCCTTGGTCATATCAGCTAATGTTTCCATGCACTAATAACATATCCAAATATGAAGCTTTAATCACCAAACTCAAGATAGCATTGGAATGGCGGATCACAAAACTACAAGTTTATGGTGACTCATAGTTAGTCATTAATCAGATAATGATGATTATCAAACCAAAGATGACAAATTGTTGCCATATAAGAAAATGGTTGACGATTTCAAGAAGTACTTCATAGATATCAATTTCATACAGAATCCAAGACTTGATAACAAAGCAACTGACGCTATGGCCACGATTGCATCATTGCTAAAACTCCTAGAAAATTAGGCTTGCTATGAAATTCTGGTGGAACAATCATTTGCACCCGCCTATGACACACCTGAAAGCCAAATCATTTTCCACTTAGTAGGATCCAATTCACCTTGGTATGGCAATATTTATGCCTACCTAAAAGATGACATCTTACCACTTGACTTATCTCATAACCAAATGCACAATTTTATCCGCCAATCATCTTGCTATACTCTTATCACTGACACCCTTTATCACCACGGTCTTGATAGTACTTTAATTTGATTTCTTGAATGTAACAAATCTGATAAGGCTTTACAAGAAGTTCATTGTGGAATTTTTGGTACTCATTCAAGTTGACTGACCTTATCCAAGAAATTGATTAGAATGGGTTACTACTAGCTAACTATGGAGAGGAAATCATTCACTTTTGTGAAAAAGTGCTCTAAATTTTAGATTCATGGGAATCTCATTCATGCTCCTGCACAAGAACTTCAACCGTTCACACCAACTTGGCCATTCTCTCAATGGGGGTTAGATCTAGTTGGCAAGATTCATCCTTCATCATCGAATAGACACAAATTCACCATCACAGTGATAGAGTATTTTACCAAATGGATTGAGGTAGTACCTCTCACTAAGGTCACTAGTAAAAGAATCTCATCGTTCATACTCAACTATCTCCTTTTTCGGTATGGAATTCGTAACTCCATCATCATAGATAATGGACGACCATTCAAGAATCAGGATGTTGATGAACTTTGTGAGAGATTCCATATTCAACATAGATATTCCACACCTTACTATCTGTGAGCACCACAAATCTGCAAATTGTTTAAACCTCATCACACATTAGCATAATTTTTGTCTAAAACAAGCAAATAAAGTAGTGTTCCTATGAAATAATCAATCATATTAAAATATGCACATAAGATGAAAAGATTCAAAATAACTAAATAAAGCATATAAAAACATGATCAAACTTTATCTCATAGTGGATTGGTGCTACTATGGAAAGAAGCCCTTTCCCAATCCTTTGCTAAGCTCCATGTTGAAAATGATATGAAATGCTATGAAGATATGATATGGATTCAAATGACAATGATGCATTTGTGCATGAGATTGTGGAGAAAGATCTAAAGATTGTGGAGATGATTTCTATTTATAGAATAGAATGATAGAAGACTACCAAACATGAAGGATGTGGGACTAAAGATCCACCAATGAGAAGAGGCCACTTGTAAACATGTGAGAGGCTAAGGAATGAGCACATTTTGGTCAATGTTCCAAAGAGGGGGAGATTCAAATTTGAAATTCAGGGTTAAATGCTAAGTTTGACCTTTGCAAAAGACATGTAAGAGACATGTAAGACCTTTTAAATGCTTTGTCGGATGTACATGTCAAATTGGGGGGAGATTCAAACTTGGAGAATATTCTCCCTCTATGCCAAGTTGAAAGTAAATAAAGATTTTGATAAATCAATTAAATGAATTTTCATGTGCAAGTGGCAAAATCTAGAGAATACAAGTGATTAGGATTAGCATTTAATCATGGTTTAGATTAATTAAGATGATATTAGATGCTTTGACCCATTTGACTTAGATTTAGGGATTTAAATCAAATCAAAGGGAGATGAAAGGTGATAAAGATTTAGTTAAATAAATATTTGATTTATTTAGGTAAGGGGGATAATGATAGGATCAAATTAAATAAAGTTGATTTATTTAATTTAAATGGACGATCTTTAGAGATTAAATCAATTAAACTTGGTTTATTTAATTGTTGGGTGAATATGAACTAATTAAATGCTGATGTCAATTTCACGTGTCTACATTTTTCCCCTCTTTGAAGCAATGTACTTGCTGCGTTGGTTCAAAGAATAAACTTACCGTGATCAAAATTCAAAAAAATTCTGATTTTTTTTCAAGTGCCCCAGTGGAAAGAAGTACACTAGTACATTTCCCCCCTCGAGAGATCAAGTGAAAAGATTCAATTTGAGGGTCGATCTCGTGATAAAGAGGTTCAAGATGGATGGTTATAATGATAATGCAAATGAGATGATTTCAAGACGCTTAGAATAACCAATCTATATTATCCTAAACAACTTCAATGATGATATGATGTATGTGAGATGGATGATGTGGTGATGCCTATATGATTTGGAATGAATGTTTTATGTAGATGCTTAGACTAACAGATCTATATTATGATGATGATGCAAATGTAATGCATGTGAAATGATCGGTGCTTCCTATTATGTATGATATGAATGATATGTGGTATGCTGACGATTTGTGGATGTAGGATGGATGCAAGATGGATGCATTGGTGATGTTATGTTAGCACAGAGAGAAGAAATAAGAAATGAGATGATGACAAGAGGATCCAACAAGTCCATGATCTGATGAGACTTTATTAGAGATTATGATGATGATAGATGATGATGATTTTCTTATCAAGGATTGGGACTTTAAAAGGGCTACTTACCTTATGTTTGATAACACACATAAGCACGATGCATCAAGGTATAAAGAACTAGGATGGCGTTGTACCTAGTGCAATGGAATTTGACTAAAAAAATAGATAAGAGTATTCTTGTTCACACTTGACATATAGAAACCTTGCTAGGACGTACCTAACAAAGCAAGTATTTACCAAGTTATTTTACAAGAACGTCCAACAAGCACAATAGACAAAATGGTAATGATCATTGACCCATTCCTATCTCTCTAAATCCTTCATTTAGATATCATCGAGAGGTCCTTGGAATGAGCACAATAAGATAAATCCAAAGAAAAGATCAAGTACGCAAACAAGCCAATGTTCTTCATACCTTTAGCCGAGGGATGTGTTTTGATAGGATAAGAATCCAAGTGATATCCAAAATGATACCCATTGTCGGAACGATATATCCTAGGACATGCATTGTATAGGATGATGATGGGTTGATAAGTTGATTGATAGGCTGTTGATATAAGGTCGATTGACATGTTTGAAAATGATCAAGAGTTTGATTTTTGCATTTAAAATTTATTGCTTCAATTTTGATTTTACATTTGGAGTTTTCTTTTGCTGATTGTTGTGATTGTTTCTGTTTATGTTGCCAAAGGATGAAGGTGATGATCAGTTTATTATGGATGATTGATTATTGTGGGTGCAAGCAGATGAGACGGATGGATTTTTTTCAAATATTTGGATGTTCTTGATGTTTTTGGAATGTTTTGAGGTTGTTTTTTGGCATTTTGAGATTTTACAAATGTTTTGATTTTTATTTTTGAATGTTTTGGGGTTTTCTGAGATTTTATGGATGTTTTTGGATTTTGTGTCTTTTTCAAATGTTTTTGGATTTTGATGTCTCAGGGGCTGATTAAATATTAGCCTTGCCTACACTTAAACTCAGAGACGACGTAGTTCGGATTCCAATGTTTTTGACATTTTTTGATTTTTTGTGTGTTTTTGGATTTTGATATGTTTTGGATGTTTTTGGATTTTCCGCATGATTTTGATGTTTTGGATATGGACATGTGTGACAATATCAGTTCTCTATTTTGGGATTTTGTTGAAATCCAAGCTAAGGTTGATTGATCGGATCGATGGATTGATGATGATGATAACATTGTTGAGGATGCACAACAATGCAAGGATAGTGTTAAGCAACACAAGGATATCTTGAGATGATGATTTTTTGATTGGATTTGATTGATCATGATTGATGAAGCTTGATTTGGAACAAAAGTTGTTCGAATGATTTGATGTGGCATTGACATGCAAATTAGGTGCAACTGATAGTGATTACTTGGATTAATGTTTGATGAAAGATGAAGACTGATAAGGAATGTCTTTTTGGAAAAATATGCCATGGGCTAGTGATTTGAATTATTTCTCACAAATGTTTTGACCAATTTGATTTCGTATTTTCCAATGTTTGGATCACCACATAAGTTGGACGATATAGATCAAGATTTATTCCTGAAGCAAGATGTAAATATCTGCCCCCAGTGTCTAGCAATGTATGTAATGCCATGGGTGGATGCTTGGATGGATGCGTGGATTGATGGATATGGATAAGCATGCAAGGGATGCCAAGGATTATCTTGCGATAAGATAAGGTGTTCAGATAAATAACATGCTTATTTGGATAATGCTTCATGGCTCAAATAATGCTGCATAGGATAGGATCAATGAAAATGACCCATGTCAAAGATGTTTACCATAAGCAAGTGCAAAGTGTGCACCAAAATTTTCAAGATCAAGATAACTGGGATGATGGATGCAGATGGATGAAAATGGATAAGATAGATGGAATGTTAGCTTTATTATGGATGGGATGAGATGCTTTCACCTGAATTGGTGCATGTAGATGCTCGATTCCACACATGACGCCTATTTTCTAGGTTTTCATCATGGTCTTGCCCAAAGTGCCATGAAGAGGTTTTCACTAGACGATTTTTTTCTTTACTATTTTCAATCCTTTTTTTTTTTGGATTTTCATTTTTTTTTTTGAAAGAATTTAAGCTCATGTCGAATCACAAGGTGTGCTGATGTAGATGCCCCTGTCATAATGTGCCATCGATATCCTACTTGAAGAAGTTTTTTTGCTAAGATATGTGCACTTGAATGCAACTTTTGGGATTCTCGATCTTCTTTATTGATATCGGGGTTAACTCTGTCTCTATGCATACATCGTGATAGAGTGCCTTCAAAATCCTTATGATGAAGGGTCGTTGCCAATACATGGTCAATTTGAGAATTGGATATCATGCGTGGAGGCATGGATGGAGTGTGTTTAGGGATAAGAGATGGATTGGTTGATAGTTTGGAACCTTTGACTCTCCAAACTTGGGAAGATGAGCAATGATGGGTGGATATGAAAGTGTGCATGGAATTAGGACCAACTTCTTGATACACTTTGTACATCACTTGGAAATCCTGCTTTTGTTTTTGTGGACATCTTTGATGGATACTTTTCCCTTTTTTATTTTGCCCCATAGTTTCTTTGACTGATGGAGTTTGATAGGGATAATCTTTCTTTGTATTTTTTGGTATCCATATGTATTTGATTTGTCCATTATGCTTCCCAACTTCTTTTTCTTTGATAACATTCTTTGTACTTTGATTTAATTCTTTCTTTTGATGTTGTTCCCAATTCATGGATGGGATGATGGGTGGGTGAAGATTCATGATGTCACTAGTTGTAGTATTGGCATTGGTTTCATCATAAGGATTCTTCATGCTTCCTATGTTGATGTTTGCTTGAGACATAATTTCCCCCAGTATGGTGGTAGTGGCACCTTCGTTCCTTGATTCTGCTTGTTTTGATATGTCTTGTTTAATAAGCATGCTCTGATAAATGACCATTGTAGATGATGTTGTTGGAATTTGATGCTCTGCTAACTCTAAAATATCTTGTTCTGTTTGACTTGCTTCCTTGAGTGGATAATGTTGGATATCTTCATACATGATGTCTTCAATTTGGATTTTGGATATATTTGATCCTGATGTTGACAACTCTGTTTGACTGTAGGAATCAATAACCTACTCTTTTTATGTAACAATGTTAGGAATAAAGGGATCCTTTTCTGAATGAAGATTATCTATGCGTCCATCCATAGAAAGCATCTCATGGGTAAATGGAGGAGTATGTGCATCTTGCATAAATAGGAGAGTGTCCATTAGATCATTATAGTATCTTGGAGATACAAATTCTTGATTTTGAATTATTTTAGAGTTGCTTTCGACATGCTTTGGATCAAGTTCTTGACATGGGTCAGTTTCAAAGGATGGATTGCTTACAAATGGTTCTTGGATATCTTCATTAAGCATGGGAATTGGCTTGATATCCTCTTGATTTTTGAGTGGACTTGGATCAAATGTCAAGTTTAGGGTTCTTTCAATATCTATAACCATGACATCAAAGGGGGTCAACATGTCTTGGAAAGGACCATTGCTAGACCTTGGTGAAAGATTTTGATCATTCTTTGGAATGAATTCTTGAGATATGTCCTCTAACTCATAAGGTGATGTAGAGACATTTTCAATATGAACATAGGTCAATGGATCATGCATTATGTCAATATGATCAAACCATCCTAACACTCCTTGAAATAGATCACTAAAAAGTGGCTCTTGATGTATGATGAGTTGGTCATCAGATGAAGTGGAAACATCTTTAATATGCTCATTGATGGATAGGTCTTGAACATTGTTTTCAACAATTGTGGTGGAGGGATTGTGAATGTCTTCAACCATAGGGTCAAGTGATGTTGACATTTCTTGAATTGGATCATTGTTGGGTATTGTTGGTGGATTTTGATCATGATTGAAAAGTGAATCTTGACCTATGTTGATTTGATCTTTGGAAGAGATAGAAACATCTTCAATGTTCTCTTTGATGGATAGATCTTGATCATTGTCCCCAATAGTTATCATTTTTTGTGTTTGTACTTGTGCTTGTTGGGAAGCTCGAGAGGCTTGGGCAGCTTGAGAGGCTTGTTGCATGGCTATATATTATTGGATGGCCTTTTGGTAGGCTGGTAAGCTTTTAGTGCAATGTTATATTGTCTTGCTGCATTTGGTTTTGGTGGTAGTGGTGGCGGAATTAGAATTGTGTTGGATGTAGTGAGCACCACAAATCTACAAATTGCTTAAACCTCATCACACATTAGCATAATTTTAGTCTAAAACAAGCAAATAAAGTAGTGTTCCTATGAAATAATCAATCATATTGAAATATGCACATAAGATGAAAAGATTCAAAATAACTAAATAGAGCATATAAAAACATGATCAAACTTTATCTCATAGTGGATTGGTGCTTCTATGGAAAGAAACCCTTTTCCAATCCTTTTCTAAGCTCCATGATGAAGATGATATGAAATTCTATGAAGATATGATATGGATTCAAATGACAATCATGCATTTGTGCATGAGATTGTGGAGAAAGATCTAAAGATCGTGGAGATGATTTCTATTTATAGAATAGAATGATAGAAGAATGCCAAACATGGAGGATGTGGGACTAAAGATCCACCAATGAGAAGAGGCCACTTGTCAACATGTGAGAGGCTGAGGAATGAGCACATTTTGGTCAATGTTCCAAAGAGGGGAAGATTCAAATTTGAAATTAAGAGTTAAATGCTAAGTTTGACCTTTTCAAAAGACATGTAAGAGACATGTAAGACATCTTAAATGCTTTGTTGGATGTACATGTCAAATTGGAGGGAGATTCAAACTTGGAGAATATTCTCCCTTTATGCCAAGTTGAAAGTAAATAAATATTTTGATAAATCAATTAAATGCATTTTCATGTGCAAGTGGCAAAATCTAGAGAATACAAGTGATTAGGATTAGCATTTAATCATGTTTTAGATTAATTAAGATGATATTAGATGCTTTGACCCATTTGACTTAGATTTAGGGATTTAAATCAAATCAAAGGGAGATGAAAGGTGATAAAGATTTAGTTAAATAAATATTTGATTTATTTAGGTAAGGGGGATAATGATAGGATGAAATTAAATAAAGTTGATTTATTTAATTTAAATGGATGATCTTTAGACATTAAATCAATTAAACTTGGTTTATTTAATTGATGGGCGAATATGAACTAATTAAATGCATGATGTCAATTTCACGTGTCTACACTATCCACAAGGGAATGGCCAAGTAGAGACCTCAAACAAAACAATACTAAAAATGTTGAAAAAGACTGTGAATGATTTAGGGAAAGATTGGCATGTTACGCTTAATCCCGCATTATGGGCCTATAGAACTAACATCTAAACACCAACAAGAGCAACACCATTTGCTTTTGTTTATGGAGAAGAATCCATTTTTCCACTAGAAGTTGAGATTCCATCACTTAGAGTATCATTCAAAGGTCTCACAACAGATGATGAATATAGAGTTTCCTGACTGCAAGAGCTAGAACTCCTTGAAGAGAAGAGACAATGAGTAGCTGATCATTTGAAAGCATATCAAAAGATGATGTCTCATAGCTATAATCATAGAGTCAAGCCACACACCTTTTAGGTTTGTGATCTTGTTGTGAAGGAAAACCCACGCAATCAGCAAGAAAGAGAGAAGAAAGGAAAGTTTGAACCAAATTGGTTGGGTCCTTACATGATCATCGATGTATACGGTTCAGGAGCATACAAGCTATCAATGCTAGAAGGGGACTTGTTTGACAAACCTATCAATAGTATGTACCTGAAAAAGTATTATGTTTGAAACAAATCACATAATAGATCTAACTAAAAAAGTATTATGTCTGAAACAAATCACCATCAAAAAATTTCCTAAAAAAAACACAAAAATAGCAAAAAAAGTCTTGAAAAAAATCACAAAAACAGTAGAAAAGGTCCTTAAAAAAATCACAAAAAACAGCAGACAAAGTCCTAAAAGAAACAAAAAATAGCAGAAATAGTCCTGAAGAAACACAAAAACAGTAGACTAAGTCCTGAAAAAATCTATAAAAATCAGAAAATGTCTTGAAAAAAAAAAAAAATCAGAAAAATTGTCATAGGATGAAAACCTAGCAACAGGCAGTCTATTGATAGGGAAAATACAAAAAAATCAAAAAATAAATAAGAAAAATGCTATAAACACAAATAGTGAACATCTGGCAAACATACGTTATTTGTAGCCCTCCACCTATTCGTTCATGTTCTGCACTTAGCTTCTCAGCCTTCATGCATCTTTCCATCATCTTAGGGCTATACCAGGATCATGCAGTCATCATTTTCCTAGAGCGATAACGTCTCACCATGGCTTGATCATTGTACATATTCATTTTAGCAAGTTGTGTCAATACTGGGGGCAAACGTTGACATACTCAGGGCAACCAAATTTCAGGTTTTACTGAAACAACTAGATAATGACATAGAATCCAATCATGCAAACAAATAATCAAATCCTATGAACAACTATCCAATCATTGATCCATATCACAACCATTATTAGCAAGTACCATATCATGACTCATATCTGGATGATCTAAAATCTAAATAATGTTTGGAATAGTAGTATTATATTTTGAACAATGGTTGTTTGATTTTTTGATATCATCTCTCTAGAGCACACTCGATGATGTACTGAACTAGAGTGGCAAGGAAAGAGGATGATTTTTTCTTTTTTTGTTGTCTTGAGGTTAACTATCAATTTAATGCAAATATGTCGTGAGACATGATTTCCAAAGCGTATCATTGATGATAGTTCCACATTTGCATAAGAAAGTGGTTAATCTTTGTCTGTTTATGCAAGAAATGCTCAGGTCATATCAATTCAATTATACCTCGATGCTTGTGTTCACTTTCAATATCAAAAACCATGAAAGTTGTACTTAGGTCATCATTGGTGCTAATTTCCCCTTTGATGCTATATCAAGTAGGTCATCATAATAACCATAGCCCACATCTTAGAACTTCGTCGAGTCACACAACCATGTCACTCCCGAAGGGGCACCTATGTTTTTGTCTTTTGCAGGTGTGTACTCAGAGTGACAGAAGTGGATATTGGATCCCCTGAGCAAACGGTCCTTGGATGTTGTATGGTGAGTGTCTTGGGGGTAGATTTGTCCCTCCCCTTGCACTGTGATTATTACAATGTTCAGAAACTGACACGGTTGGATACTACACTAGGTTCATAGTAAAGGTTTACATTCAGTGCAGCAATAATAAACTCCCTCATGAGACCTCCCAACCTTTAGAACAAAGGCTTTTGGGATGGTTATCTTGCACACTACCAGAAAAAATGGGTTTCCCCAGATTCACTTTAAATTTTATAGTGGGGTGGAATAGCCTGGCTTTGGCTTGAACCCACTTGAGCCATTCCTCTTGGGTGATTACTTTTTCCCACAAGAGTAGGCCCTCTACAGGATGTAATAAAGCATTAGAATTGGATGAAATGTAAAAGGAAAGTCTGGTATTTTGGTCACTTAGTTAAGGGGAGAGCATAGACCTATTGCCACAAACACAGTAGACAATGTTCCTTTTTAGAGCCCAAATCACAATGATCTAATCTATGTGAAGATGTTGCTTCACAAAAACAAGTTGTTCAATTTTAACTGCAAAAATCATTGTGTGATGACTATCCTAAATTGCTTCATTTTAATCCATGTCTACCCTAGGGTTGCTTCTTTTTTAAAAAACCAGATGTGACTATCCTAGATTGGTTCTTTTTAATCCAAAAAAGGTTCTGTCTACGGAAGGCGTCAGACTCAGAACCTTGTTTAGGTACAACCTGTATACACTAAAAGATCACCTATATGCACCACAAAAACAAGTGAATGCACTGAAACAAAACCCATAAGTGCTACAAAAAACCCTAAAAGTGCTAAAAAAAATCCTAAATGTGCCAAAAGAAAAATGCAACAACTTTTTTTTTACAAAATTTTTAATAAACTGAGCTAAGTATATGCAACATTATGTTCCTTATAAGCATTGTTTTGTTCCCTAAATGTGTTGAAATATTTCTCAAATTAGCCGAAAGAACTGCAAAAGAGCTGAAAGAAATCTTGGATGTGCTACAAAAACCCGCAGATGTGCTAAAATAGAAAATTTGGTCAAAAATCCGAGTTCCAGAATGCGAAATCCTGTCAAAAAAACCTACAAGTAGATGTTAACAACAGGGCAAGGCCCCACAGTGGGTGCTATAAATGAACAAAGAAGAGATCCCTAATAATTAAAATAGACAAGGGGATGTGGCGGGTGGTGAGCATGCAACTGTTGGAGGAGAGGAGGAGGGTAGTGGAGACGAGGAGGAGAGTTGAGAGGAGGAGAGCTCATATTATGATGATGGGGATGATGGTGGAGATGGCGGATGAGAGGAGCAGAGGTCAGTGAGATAGATGACTGATATTACAAGTAGTTCTCAAGGTATACAGAGGCTGAGGAGTGGTACAAGATGATAGACAGTGATCAGGGTCACCTTGTCAACGCAACAAGCGCATATAGATATGCTACAGGCCCAGGTTCAGACAATGCAGGGGCAACAGACACAATTGTAGAGCTAGTTAGCTTAGGCTTAGGGTTTGGTAGCATAGCTATAGACATAGTTAGCACAGACATAGGCACATTCATAGGTACAGGCATAGGCACGGGCATCTCCTCCTGCCCCAGACCCACAGGTAGCCCAGTTGATTGCAGAGAGGGATTCATTTAGATGGAGGGTAGTAGAGGCAGAGGGTGTGGCACAAAGACTCATGGGAACCGTTGAGAGTGCATCCTTGTGAGAGGCCATTGCAGAGGGATTTGAGATGGCCAGGGAGGCTGAGAATTATTAGGTTAGGTACGAGGATTTCTTTCCTCCCAACTTATGAGAGCCTTACCGACAGTCCCACAGCAGGACTAGGAGTAGATCATAGATAGCGACACAAAGTAGAGGGGTTACAGGTCCTCGACGGGATCTTGATGTAGAAATGAGTGGCAGGCCATCATCCTCGAGACCAGCTCCATCAGGGGGGTCCACCAGCCAGCCTTGAGCCATTGATACAAGATTATTGATGCATCTGATTTTGTGGGGACATGTGTATTGGTTTTTATCATATATCATGTATCTCTCTATACTGTTTAGTTTCATCGAACATTGGGCATTTGTATTTATTTTTGATGAGTGATGATATGCAGCGGTGATGAGTTTTGATGATGTGTTTCTTTGATGTTACGATGATATGGATATGTATGGATTTTAATATGCATGTTAATGATTTGATGACTAACATGATATGCATGATGATTTATGATATGCTTATGGCGATGATTTATGATATGCTTATGATGATGATTTATGATGCGTACTAATGATGTCATGCAGGTGGATGACCTATGATGTGATTAATGAAAATATGCAATAGAATATTTGAAATGCTTGCAATGTGTTGGCAAATGATGTGGAAACGTAATGTATGTATGCAATTTTTGTTTTTGGATTTTTCAAATGAAATAAATAATGATGATGTGATGGAGAATGGATATTGAGTTTATGAAATGTATCATGAATTTGTAGTATGATATGAAGTAATATGTGAGATGGATCAAATGTTATGTGAAAAATGGCAAGATATAAAAATGATTATTGAGTGTAACAATGTATGATGAAATGTATGATGGAATAGCATAATGATAAAATAATAACAAAAATGATGATGAAATGATAAATGATAACTGTAATGAAATGATAAATGAAATGATATGATAAGTGAAAATGATAAATGATAAATGAGAATGATATGATAAAATAATGATAAATGAAAATGATATGAAATGATAAGTGAAAAGGATAAAGCACAAATGTTATGAAATGATAAAATGATAAATGATAATGTAGTGAAATGTAATGAAATGATAATGATAATGTAATGAAATGATAAATGAAACAATGACAAAATGACGATGAAATGATAAAATGAAGAGGGTAAATGGGATGTAACCATATAGAATGAAAATGACATGGATATGAAAATGATAAGTAATATGTTAATGATATGAAGATGATAGATAATATGAAAATGAAAGTGATATGAAAATACCTAATGAATAAATGAATGATATGAAATGATAAAGGATTGAAATGATATGAGAATGAAGGATAAATGCTAAACTATATGATATGTACAGGACCTAGATGAAATGATAATGATTAATGAAATGAGGATGAAGAAAGATGATGATGAAACAAATTTCAAAATGTCCTCCAAAAATAGTCCAAAAAGACATGACAGTCGTTGATGTTTTTGTTCAGCCTTTCAAAAATCTGATAAAAATCTAGTATGAAGATATGTACATTGATCTAAATGAAATGCAACTAAATGAAACCAATCATTTGTTGAGCCTTTTGTTAGCTTTCTTGAATCATCATAGAGCATTTTAAAATGTTGGAAGTATGTACAAGCATCAGAGGGGAAATTAGCACCAATGATGACCTAAGTACAACTTTCATTGTTTTTGATATAGCAAGTGAACACAAGCATCGAGGTATAATTGAACTGAGATGACCTGAGCATTTCTTGCATAAACAGACAAAGATTAACCACTTTTTGATGCAAATGTGGAACTGTCAGCAATGATACGCTTTGGAAATCATGTCTTGTGAAATATTTGCATTAAATTGATAGTTAACCTCAAGACAGTGGACAAAGAAAAATCATCCTCTTTCCTTGCCACTCTAGTTCAGTACATCATTGAGTGTGCTCTAGAGAGATGATATCGAAAAATCAAACAACCATTGTTCAAAATATAATACTACTATTTCAAACATTATTCAGATGTTAGATCATCTAGATATGAGTCATGATATGGTACTTGCTAATAACGGTTGTGATATGGATCAATGATTGGATAGTTGTTCATAGGATTTGATTGTTTGTTTGCATGATTGGATTCTATGTCATTATCTAGTTGTTTCAGTAAAACCTAAAAATTGGTTGCCCCCAGTATTGACACAACTTGCTGAAATGAATATGTACAATGATCAAGCCATGGTAAGACGTTATCACTCTAGGAAAATGATGACTGCATGATGCTGGTATGGCCCTAAGATGATGGAAAGATGCATGAAGGCTGAGAAGCTAAGTACATAACATGAACTAATAGATGGAAGGCTACAAATAGCGTTTGTTTGGTAGATTTTCACTATTTGTGTTTATTGCATTTTTTTTAATTTCTTTTTGATTTTTTTGTATTTTCCCTGTCAATAGACTGCATGTTGCCAGGTTTTCACCCTATGACAATTTTTTTGATTTTTTTTTTTCAGGACATTTTCTGATTTTTTATATATTTTTTCAAGACTTGTTCTACTATTTTTGTGTTTCTTCAGGACTGTTTCTGCTATTTTTGTGTTTCTTTCAAGACTTTTTATGTTGTTTTTGTGATTTTTTTCAAGACTTTTTCTACTGTTTTTGTGATTTTTTTTAGGATTTTTTTTGCTGTTTTTGTGTTTCTTTAGGACTTTTTCTGATGGTGATGATGGTTTCAAACATAATACTTTGTTAGGTGCATGTTGTTGATAGGTTCGTCAAATAGGTCCCCTTTTGGCATTGATAGCTTGTATGATCCTGAAGCATATACAACAATGATCACGTAAGGACCCAACCAATTTGGTTCAAACTTTCCTTTCTTCTCTCTGTCTTGTTGATTGCATGAGTTTTCCTTCAGAACAAGATCACCAACCTGAAAGGTGTGTGGATTGACTATGTGATTATAGCTATGAGACATCATCTATTGATATTATTTGAAATGATTAGCTGATCATTGTCTCTTCTCATCAAGGAGTTCCAACTCTTGCAGTTGGGAAACTCTATATTCATCATCTATTGTGAGACCTTTCAGTGATACTCTAAGTGATGGAATCTCAACTTCTAGTGGAAAAATGGCTTCTACTCCATAGATAAGAGAAAATGGTGTTTCTCCTATTGGTGTTCGGATGCTAGCTCTGTAGGCCCATAATGCGAGATTAAGCTGAACATGCCAATCTTTCTCTGCATCATTCATAGTCATTTTCAAGATTTTTAGTATTGTTTTGTTTGAGGCCTCTACTTGGCCATTCCCTTGTGGATAGTAAGGTGTTGAATATCTGTGTTGAATATGGAATCTCTCACAAAGTTCATCAACATCTTGATTTTTGAATGGTCATCCATTATCTATGATAATGGAGTTAGGAATGCCATACTGACAAATGAGATAGTTGAGTATGAATGATGAGATTTTTTTACTGGTGACCTTAGTGAGAGGTATTGCCTCAATCCATTTGGTAAAATACTTTGACGTTGTGATGATGAATTTGTGTCCATTCGATGATGAAGGATAAATCTTTCTAACTAGATCTAACCCCCATTGAGAGAATGGCTTAGTTGGTGTGAATAGTTGAAGTTCTTATGCAGGAGCATGAATGAGATTCCCATGAATCTAAAACTTAGAGCACTTTTTCACAAAATTGAATGATTCCCTCTCCATAGTCAGCCAGTAGTAACCCATTCTAATCAATTTCTTGGATAAGGTTAGTCCACTTGAATGAATACCACAAATTCCACCATGAAATTCTTGTAAATCCTTGTTAGATTCATCACGTTCAAAACATTGAAGTAAAGTACCATCAAGACCATGACGATAAAGGGTGTCAGCGAAAGAGTATAGTGAGAGGATTGGCGGATAAAATTGCACTTTTGGTTACGGGATAAGTCAAGTGGTAAGATGTCATCTTTTAGGTAGGCATAAATATTTCCATACCAAGGTGAATTGGATCCTACTAAGTGGAAAATGATTTAGCTTTCAGGTGTGTCATAGGCAGGTGCAAATTATTGTTCCACCAGAAATTCATAGCGAGCCTAATTTTCTGGGAGTTGTAGCAATGATGTGATTGTGGCCATAGCATCAGCTGCTTTGTTATCAAGTCTTGGAATTTGTATGAACTTGATATCTACAAAGTACTTTTTGAAATCATCAACCATTTTCTTATATGGCAATAGTTTGTCATCTTTGGCCTGATAATCATCATTGATCTGATTAATGATTAACTATGAGTCACCATAAACTTGTAGTTTTGTGATCCGCCATTCCAATGTTATCTTGAGTCTGGTGATTAAAGCTTCATATTCGGCTATGTTATTAGTGCATAGAAACATTAGCTGATATGACCGAGGAATGGTATTTCCTTGAGGGGCGACAAAGAGTATGCCTGCCCCTGATCCGTGTTGAGTAAAAGAACCATCAAAGTATAAAGTCCAAGGTTGCTTTGATTCTGCTATGAAGACATCGGCGTTTGGAAATTCAATGTGCATGGGATGTTCTGCTTGTAGTGGTGCTTCAGCTAGTTGATCAGCGATAACTTGTCCTTTGATTGCTTTGCGATCAACATAATGAATGTCAAACTCGCTTAGGATTATAACCCATTTTGCTAGCCTTCCTGTCAATGTAGCTTTGCTTAACATATACTTAAGTGGATCAATCTTTGCAACAAGATTGATTGTATGAGTTAACATGTAGTGTCAAAACTTTTGTGAAGCAAAGACTACTGCTAGGCAATCCTTCTCAATGAAAGTGTAGTTGAGTTCATGACCTGTTAGCGTTCAACTGATGTAATAAATGGCACGTTCCTTTCCTATAGAGTCCTATTGTGCTAATAATGTCCCCAAAGATGTCTCTGTTGTGGCAATATATAAGATTAGTGGTTTGTCCAGATTTGGTGGTACCAGAACTGGTGGGTTCATTAGGTACTGCTTGATTTGTTGAAAGGCCAATTCACACTTATCATCCCATTTGAAAGGAATATTCTTATGCAGTAGATGCATGAAAGGTGGGATTTTATGAGCCATCTGTGCAAAGTACCTTTGTATAGATTGAAGTCATCCTTGTAATGACCTCAACTGACTGGCATTCCTTGGTGGAGGCATTTCCATGATTGCTTGCACCTTGGCAGGATCTACTTCAATTCCTTTTGTTGATACTATGTATCCCAAGAGCTTCCTAGATGTGACCTTGAAAACAAATTTCTTGGGGTTGAGGTGAACTTTGAACTTTTCCAACCTTCCAAAGATTTTGGATAACACTTTGAGATGTCCTTCTCTTGTGTATGACTTTGCTAATATGTCATCTACATAATCTTCCATGAATGTATGCATCATGTCATGAAAAATTGTAGTCATAGCTCTTTGGTAAGTAGCCTTAGAATTATTTAGACCGAAAGGCATGACATTCCAAGTAAGTTCCCCATGGACATGTAAACATTATTTTATCTCGGTCTTCAGGTGCAATATTGATTTGGTTGTAACCAGAAAAACCATCCATTAGTGAATACATGGCATGTCCAGCTGTTAGATCGACTATAGTATCAATGCTTGGAAGTGGGAAGTCATCCTTAGGAAATGCCTTATTAAGATCTTTGAAATCTATGCACACTCTAATACTCTTGTCAGGTTTTGGAGACATGAACAATGTTGGAGATCCATTCTGCATAGTCGATCGATCTTATAAATCCCACATCAAGGAGTTTTTTGAGTTCTTCTTTAACCAGTAGTGCAACATGAGGATGAATCTTTCTGAGTTTTTGTTTCACCAGTTTAACTCTTGGTTTGATGGACAAGTGATGCAGAGGGTTAGGGACTTTGAAAGAAACACCAAGTTACAAGACTAACAATGATTCACTCTCAACCTTTCAACTAGGTACCAACATGGAGATAAGGCCTCAACTTTGCATTCATGACTTATTTGCCTTCCTTAAGGACCCAAACCCTAGGAACACTCTTAAGAGACCCAAAAAAACTTGTTTTGAATGATTTCAAAGCCCAACCCTTTGACTTAAACACAAAACCAATTTTTCACCTTAACTAGGCTACTAGCCCAACTAGGCCTCTAGCGAAGGGTTTTTGACTTTGCACTCAAACTTTCCAAAGGAACCTCCAAAATAATGATTGAACCAGATGTGGTTTGTGATGATACATAACATACTAGATTCTTGATGGCACTTGTTTTGGAGCACACCAATCAAAAATCTTTTGTTTCCTCAAATTTAGGCCTAATTAGCCCTCTTTTTCAAAGCAACCCCTCTTTAAACTCAACCCCTAACCATGAAACTTTCAGAAATATCCTAAAATGACTCAAAACCAAGGAATCCGAGTTTTTAGACCTCTATGACACCTCTAACATGCTCCAGCACAAACCCCTCCTCAACTTGCCTCAAAAACTAGGGCTTCTTGAAAACTAACCTTCCAATCACTTCCAGAACTTTCTCATTGACTCTAAACCATTAGGACAACATATTTAGTTGATCCAAACTCAAAAATATTCCCCTCATTAAGGCAGATCTTCTGCTGCTACACCCTAGCCTCCATCTTCAAGCATTTTTCACAATGAAATCTTGGTGTACACCATTTGATTCTTCTTTCCTGCACTTTATATTGTTAATCCAATATGGTACATGTTAAATATGATCCATTTCAAAAGATATAGTGATAAAATCCTATGAAATGGATCATTTATCCATGAAAAACCCTCAAACTAGTGTAAATTATGTGTTCTTTTTAAGGACAGTCAATATAAAATGCAAAGAAATTAATTATCACTACTTTCAGAGCCTTCAATGGTGTTAAAAATATGTAAACACAAACTCCTAAAGCATCCTACTGGACATAGATTCAATAGAGATCAAGTATTTAACAAAAGAGCACCATAAAAATGACAAAAAACTGTGTTTTTCACTATTTCCAGAAAACAGTCCGTACAATACTTTCTCCAAATGCCTAACCTCCATAAAAATGATTATTTTTGGGTTATAGAACCATTCCCCAACTGATCCAACCATTTAGAATTGATTAAGTTGCATAATTACCTCTAAAACACCTAAAACTCCTTTTCCCGCCTAAAGTGAAATTCAAAAATCTGAATTTTACAATCTTGAAATTTATTAAAATCTACCACCTAAAAACTATTGGATCTTCAATATCCAACTTTATTTGACCTACTTAAAGCATTAGATTACTAATTAAAGCCCTATAACATGATAATCCCAATTACATAGCATTTTGGTACTAGGATCCTTATCAGGACCCTTAGGACAGTTGACTACTTTCAAGTTCTTTCCCATTTCAAAAGCCATTATAGGCTTCAAAAGATTATAGTTGATGTTTTGATAAGCTGGATAGGTCCTCCTGACCCTTGCAACCTCCTGATCCTTGAAGAGCTCCTTGAAGGCCTTGGGTGCTCCTACACCATTCTCACCAAGAAAGAAAGATTTATTGCCCCAAGAAGTGCCCCATGTGTTGCCACCAAAAGACCCCTTGCTTTCATGTGTTTTCATCTTCCAATGAGCAGGTAGGTAGTCTCCCAAAGTCACTGTTTTCCTCCTCTGCCAATTTGGATTCTTGACAGAACCAACATATGGATTAGTATGTCCTCTTTACTGCTTGATAATAGCAGGTTCTTGTGCCCTGCTCCTGCTCTCATTCCACTGCCTCTTTTGTGAAAGAACTCGACCATTATCACCCTCATTTATAGGGCATTCAATTCCTCCAACCCTGATACTTTCTAAATCCCACAAAGTCTGATTTGAAGGACTGTCCACCTCATAACCCTACTGCAACTTGTCTTTTTTCAGCCTACCAATGCCTTCCCCTTTTTCACCCTGCTTATTCACCTACAAACTCTTCTCAAAACAAATCACAAAACTATCATTAGACTGCTCCAAAGGCAAAGGAACCAATTTATATCTACTAGCATCTTTATGCACCAAATATGTATTATGGAATCCATCATGCAATGTCCTTCTAGCATACTGCCATGGTCTTCCCAAGATGATATGACCACAAGTCATTGGAATGACATCACAAAGCACCCTATCATGATATGATCCAATTGAGAAATCTACATAAGCCCTCTTACAAATCTCTACATGTCCTTGAGTTACCCAAGTGGCCTTGTAGGGGGTAGGATGATCAAATGTTTCAATCCCCAACTTGGTTATCATATCAAGTGAAACTAAATTGCTATGTGACCCTGAATCTATAGCAATCTGTAGATCTTACCATGACTGAGACAATTAGTCTTAAAGATAGTTACCTTTGGCTCTTGATGAATTCTTTCTCCTTGCTTGACCATAAGAAACTCACCATCAGTCACAGGGTCTGTCATGAATGTTTTTGATTCCTCCTTTTTGTCCTCTTCTTCTTGTACCAAGTTAGCTCTCCTATCTCTGCCTTTATCAGCTTGTTCCCATTTAGGACACTTGAAGGAAGGATCCCTGGTTCATTGCAATTGAAACATCTACTAGTGAATGGTCCTCTACCTTGTCCAAATCTGCCTCCTCCTCTAGGAGTGTATCCACCTCTTTGATCAGAAAATACCTCTTTGCCTTTGTCATTGCTGCTCTTGTCATTGCTGCCTTGTCCTTGTTCTCTATTACCTCTGCCCCTGTTTGAACTACCTCCTCTTCCACCATTTCTTGATCTTTCTTGCTTCCTTTTCACCTTTTCTTCTACTCTAATGGCCAACTGAAAACATTCTCCCAATGTCCTTGGCAATTGCAAACCAATCTCATCTTGTAGATTATACCTCAAGCCATTTATATACCTGGCTATTTTCTCATCCTCTTCTTCATAACCTTCTCTGATACTAAGCTTGTGAAATTGCTCAGTATAGGACATAACATCCAAGTCCTTTTGCTTTAAATTCTGCCTCATCCTTTTCACATGAATGGTATAATCAGATGGTAGGAATTGCTCCTTGACCAAACTCTTCATCCTTGCCCATGTAGAGACTTTTGCCAATCCTCTAGCCATCCTATCATTCTGAAGACTAGTCCACCATGTCAATGTTGTGCCTCTCAACTTGGTTTTGGCAAACTTAACCTTCCTCTCTTCATCCATCTCTTCAAACTCAAAGTAGTTTTCTAAGGCATCAAGCCATCCCAACACCTCTTCACTATCCATCTTCCCTTGATAGATAGGAAAGTCTATGTGACTCTTCCCTCCATGACCTTGTACCCCCTTCAACAATCTCAGTAACCTCCTTTCCTTAGGGTCTTCTATCTCATCTGCTGCTTGTTCTTGATTTACCCTCACATGCTCTTCATCTTCATCATTGTCTTCTTGGTCTTCTTGGTCTTCTCTCCTCCTACTCCTCTCAAGGTTACTTATCCTTGCTTGCATGGTCTCTCTCTCCCTTCTCCATTTCCTTTCTTCTCTTGCTCTGGCCTGCTCTCTTGCTGCTTCTTGTTCCCTTCTTTCTCTTCTCTCCCTTTCCAAGATCTCCTTCAACTCTTCCAACTCTCTTGCCAATTGGTTTTTTGGTGCCATTGCTATTTCTCCAATCCCTAAAAAATCTACTCACTACTCTGATACCACTCTGATGTAGAGGGTCAGGGAATTTGAAAGAAACACCAAGTTGCAAGACTAACAATGATTCACTCTCAACCTTTCAACTAGGCACCAACATGGAGATAAGGCCTCAACTTTGCATTCATGACCTATTTGCCTTCCTTAAGGACCCAAACCATAGGAACACTCTTAAGAGACCCAAAAAAACTTGTTTTGAATTATTTCAAAGCCCAACCCTTTGACTTAAACACAAAACCAATTTTTCACCTTAACTAGGCTACTAGCCCAACTAGGCCTCTAGCGAAGGATTTTTTACTTTGCACTCAAACTTTCCAAAGGAACCTCCAAACTAATGATTTAACCAGATGTGGTTTGTGATGATACATAACATACTAGATTCTTGATGGCACTTGTTTTGGAGCATACCAATCAAAAATCTGTTGTTTCCTCAAATTTAGGCCTAATTAGCCCTCTTTTTCAAAGAAACCCCTCTCTAAACTCAACCCCTGACCATGAAACTTTCAGCAGTCTCCTAAAATGACTCAAAACCAAGGAATCCAAGTTTTTAGACCTCTTTGACACTTCTAACATGCTCCAGCACAAACCCCTCCTCAACTTGCCTCAAAAACTAGGGCTTCTTGAAAACTAACCTTCCAATCACTTCCAGAACTTGATCATTGACTCTACACCATTGGGACAACATATTTAGTCGATCCAAACTCAAAAACATGCCCCTCATTAAGGTAGATCTTCTGCTGCTACACCCTAGCCTCCATCTTCAAGCATTTTTCACAATGAAATCTTGGTGTACACCATTTGATTATTATTTCCTGCACTTTATATTGTTATTCCAGTATGGTAAATGTTAAATATGATCTATTTCACAAGATAAAGTCATAAAATCCTATGAAATGGATCATTTATCCATGAAAAACCCTCAAACTAGTGTAAATTTTGTGTTCTTTTTTAGTACAATCAATATAAAATGCAAAGAAATTAATTATCACTGCTTTCAGAGCCTTCAATGGTGTTAAAAATATGTAAACACAAACTCCTAAAGCATCCTACTGGACATAGATTCAATAGAGATCAAGTATTTAACAAAAGAGCACCATAAAAATGCCAAAAAACTATGTTTTTCACTATTTCCAAAAAATAGTCCATACAGTACTTTCTCCAAACGCCTAACCTCCGTAAAAATGATTATTTTTGGGTTATAGAACCATTCCCCAACTGATCCAACCGTTTAGAATTGATTAAGATGCATAATTACCTCTAAAACACCTAAAACTCCTTTTCCCGCCTAAAGTGAAATTCAAAAATCTGAATTTTACAATCTTGAAATTTATTAAAATCTACCACCTAAAAACTATTGGATCTTCAATATCCAACTTTATTTGACCTACTTAAAGCATTAGATTACTAATTAAAGCCCTATAACATGATAATCCCAATTACATAACATTTTGGTCCTAGGATCCTTATCAGGACCCTTAGGACAGTTGACTACTTTCAAGTTCTTTCCCATTTCAAAAGCCATTATAGGCTTCAAAAGATTATAGTTGATGTTTTGATATGCTGGATAGGTCCTCCTGACCCTTGCAACCTCCTGATCCTTGAAGAGCTCCTTGAAGGCCTTGGGTGCTCCTGCACCAACAAGTGATGCATTATAAGATCAGGATCAAGACCTGGCATGTCCACGTAAGACCAGAAAAAGTTGACTTGATTAGTTCTGAGAAATTCCATGAATTCGGTACTTCTTTATCTGTCATTGATGTAGCTAACTGTAGAATCTTTATTTTTTTTGAATTTTCAAGATTAATTGCTTTTGTAGGCTCAATCAAAATAGGCGATCACTCATGATAATGTTCTAGGAGAGTGTCAAATATCCCATCATTAGGTTCCTTAAAAAGGTTTTCACCATCTGATACACTCTTTATTTTATCTTTTGTTTTATCTAATACTGCTAGATTCTGGTTTTCACCATTAGATCTTTCTTTTTGACTTTTATTTTTATAGCTAGGAGACTCGACACTCTCCTGATTAAAGACTCTATGCCGAAAATATCTAGTGGAACAATAATTTGTATCATCTGTGGAAAGGAAGTTCACGATAGATTCATCGCTTGGGAATATAGGTAGATCGATAGGTCCAGATGTATCCCAGTCATTTAGATTGGGATGGATCAATGGTAGTGGGTCATTGGGTTGCATGAAATTGGCTATGGTTAAGGTCATAACAGAGTTGTCTGTAGGATCTGAGGTATGAGGAAAATCAATGATGGTACTATTATCATGATAATCTTGTTCGATTAAATCTGACTCGGTATCACTAGAATCATAGTCACCTTGTAGTTCAAATTCTTGCAGTTGGGACCCTGAACCTTCACCTTCGATTAGAGTTGGGGTGTACTTGTGTAGCACATCAACATTTTTGTCCCTCCAGAACTCATCATTGTGGATAGTGTCCCACTCATAGTCACCAGAATCCTTTACCATATTGATGAGTTGGTAGTTTGATATTAAGAACTGTTTCATCTTCATCTTTATAGAGCCAACTTAAAACTACTCTATCCTCATAATCTTCCATAGGGAATTGTTCTTTGATAAATTTTCCATTGAACTTTGTATTTGGCTCTATTGGTGGTTGCGTTGATGTGGATGCTACAGATATATGTTGTTGTGCAATAGAGGGTTGTCCATGTGACTGAGGCGATATCGATAGATTAGCAAGATAGAGAGAGTACTCCCCTACTCCATTGTCCTTGAATCATAGTTGCTTGTCAAAACTTTTGGTTAACTGTCTGATTTGTGTGTCAACTTTGAGAGAAGTATTTGCAGGAGCTTCTCGATTGTTGGGAACCAAAGTATCTTGACTAGCTTTGATGTTGGCACAAGTTTGACTTTTCGCATTATCAACAGGTATTGTGATATCCTATTTGTCATAAGGAAACTTAAGACATTGATGATATGTGGATGGGACAACTTGCATTTCATGGATCCAAGGATGACCCAACAAGATGTTGTATGCAAGATCACGATCTTACAATTGTTAGAAAGTACTTTTGATAACAGGTCCCACTCTAACTGGTAGCATGATAAATCCCTTGGACACTCTTTCCTCATCATCATAGGCTTTAATAGTAATCTTTCTTCTGGGATCAATTGAGTCCTCAAAAAATCCAAAATCTTGAACTAACTTCATAGTACATATATTCAAACCAGCACCTCCATCTATTAGGATGTGTTTGACACAAAACTTGTGGATCATGACTTCTAAGTATAGTGATGAATTATGGGGATGTCTAATGGAGACATCATCTTTTTCAGAGAATGAAAGGCATATGGGTGAGGATAAGTGTCCCAACATGGATTGAAATCGGTCCACATCCAGATCAGTGGATACAATTGTTTCAACAAGGGCCTTTTCTAGGATTTCCTTATGTGCTGGGGAAATCTTCAGAAGTTCTAAAATAGAAATCTGAGCAGGATTTTTTCCAAGTTGATTGACTAAGTCATATTGATGTTGAGGTAGGGACACAATGGATTTTTAAGAAGCGCCCTTTAAGAAAACTTTAGCTTGTGCTCTTGTTGTTGCATTGACTTCTCTATATTCCATCTTTTCTTTAACTTTAATAACATTGACCCGCTCATCATCAGTGTAGATATGATTGGTTATATGATCATTCATATGGTTCACACTTTTTCCTGAAGACTCACCCTTTTGATAGTTGGGAAAATGGTTGTAAAATGCTTGGTGGTCTTTGTTTGATTGTTGGTGTCCTTCTATTGTGATGGTGCCATTTTCGATTAAGTCTTGGACTTTATTTTTCAAGGGTCAACAATTATTTGTGTGATGGCCCTTGCACCGATGATAATCACAATAGTATGCATCATTCCATGATGGAGGCTTCACACTGGGTTCAAAATTGTGTTGAGGCAGCAAAGTAAGAGCATTTTTAGCCATTAATTCTTTGAATGCAGATTCTAAAGATTGACCCAGTGGAGTAAAAGTTCTTCTGTTAGAGAAGAATGAAGATCATTGTGGATTTGCATTCGAGGTATTTCCTAAGGAATTGTTGTTGTTATCATTTCCATGGTAACCTTGATTGGTGGAATTCCCTTGATTGGGGGTAGAAGTTTGGTTCACGTTATTCCTCGGAGGAGGAGGATTGTTTCCCTGATTTGTGATCGAGTTGAAATTTTTATAGTTATTGTTGTGAGGAGCACTAAGAACAAATGGATTAGTCAAGACATGATTTACATCTACAACACCATCATTCACCACGTTTTTGTTGTGAGTCCAAAACTTAGATTTTTCATTGTGGTGATTTGACGAGCTAGGATTGTCTTTGTCAAGTTTTATTATCCCTCTCTAGACCAAGGCACTCTCAATGGTGATGGCATTTTCAATCAATTTCTGAAAAGAGGGAGGACAATGAAGATTAAGATGATAGATCATTTCTTGATCTAAGTTGTTTATGAAAGTGGTGATCTTTTCCTTTTCAGGAACATGGCATGGATATCTAGCGAGCAATCTTCTCCATCTCTGAAGAAATGTAATGAATGGTTCACCAGGTTTTTGTTTAGCCTTGCAGAGATCAATCATGGTTATTTGATGTTGTATGTTGTAGGAATATTGTGATATGAACTCATTAATCAATTCCTCAAATGTCTTTATAGGTGGTGTGATTTTCAATAGCCACTCCATGGATTGGCCTCCAAGACTTCTAGGGAACAAACACATCAAGTATGTGTCCTCATGAGAAAACTCTAAAGTCATATTTCAGAAGTCTCTAATATGATCAATTGGATCCGATTTCCCATTGTAACAATCAAACTTTGGGATTTCACAATGTTTGGGAAATGGGATCATGTTGAGATGTTGGTCAAAAGGATACGGATAGATTTCATCAAGAGCGTATGTCTTTTTTGTGGCTCCCCCTTGTAGATCTTTAATTTTTCCTTGTAGTGCTTTAACTTGTTGATTCAAGGCACTAAGATTAGACAAGGGTGTTTCATCAGTATTACTCTTTATGTTCTCAGTATCAAAATCATGATTCAATTTAGCTCCTTTGTCAGCTAGATACAAGAAATATTTTTCTTTATTACGCTCCACAATATTTTCTAAGGCGTTGTGAAATTTGGGATCTTGCTCAGCCTCTCTAAGACGTTCTTCATCTCATTCATCATCACTATCTACAAGAGTTTTTCTCATATCCTTGTATTTGTGGAATGGATTTTCTTCTCTTTCAGCCATGTTGTCATTAAAGAGGGGATTTTGACTCACACTATAAAGGGGATTACTCTTCTCACCTTCTTCTTGAGTTCTTTGGGTATGATCTTCTTGTTGAATATCTTTTTCAGTTTATTGTATTGAGATCTTGTAAAAATAGGCATATGGCATTGAAATGTTCTTCTAGACTTAGATCACAAATTGATAAGTGCACAGATGATGATGTTTTGATTTGATAAGATGAAAATCTTATGATATGACCAAAAGATGTTCCTAATTATTGGTTGTGGCTTCCAATGATAAAGGATATCAGAATCCTATTGGGGAAGTTGAATCATGAAATCAGAAATTTGTTTGAGAGGTGCACTTTTAAGATTTGATCCTTTTTTTTTGAAGAATGATAAGTATATCAAAATAGCTTAATTAAGATCACTGAAGGATTTGATTGGGATGTGTTGAATATTCAATAGAAGGTTGTGGTAGATAATCAAACTCAAGAGGCCGATTGTGATTGTGTTGTTGAGATAGAGCTCTTCTCTGAAAATATGCTCATGAATATAAAGGTTCTACAATGTACTCATTAGTAAACCCCCTAGCAAAAAATTGGTATCTATGGAGAAACTTACGATAATGGAGCAAGACATTTTGACTCTTATACAAAAACTTTCTACATTGCAAGGTTTTCTTGTAACCTAAATGTTTCTTAGGCTTCTTGATCCTATTGGCAATCGACTTCTTGAAAAATTTGGTTGATTTCCACTCTCTAAGCATAGGATAAATGTCAAGATGTTACTGGACTGAAGATGTGATAAACTTAGATCTGTCAAAAGTAACAATTCTGGAAAAAGTGACAGATGCACTACTTTGTACCCTGTATGCGCTGTAAAAATAGGTATATGCACTAGAGAAATAGTCAAATGCGCTATAACAAACCTTAAATGTGCTACTCTATGCCCTATATGCACTACAGAAAAATGATTTGACAGTGATAGAAACTGTTGGAAGAATATTCAGTGTATGCATTAAACAGGCTCTAAAAATGCTGAACTAGCCAGTGAATGCGCTAGAACAGACCCTATATGCACTAAAATAGTTTTCCAAAGCATTTTTCAAATAGTTTTGAACAGTTTTCAGCTAAAATTTTGCATGTTCATTTTGGATGATCCTTTGTCTAAATTAATGTGATTGAAGACACAACAAACACTCTGAAAAATAGTTTTTTTTAAGCCCTATGCGAAATATCAAGTGTATGCTCAAAAATGTTTTTCAAAAAGTATCTTCACTGGTTTCACACATAACAGACAATTCAGGAAGACTCAATCTTAGTACTCAAGTAGGTCATCATAATATCCACAACCCACATCTTAGAACTACATCGACTCACACAGTCGTGTCACCCCCAAAGCAGCGCCCATGTTTTTTTCTTTTCCAGGAGTGTACTCAGAGTGATGAAAGTGGATACCGGATCCCCTGAGAAAATGGTCCTTGGTAGTTATATGGTGAGTGTCTTGGGGGAAGATTTTTCCCTCCCCTTGCACTGTGATTATTACGATGTTCAAAAACTGACACGGTTGGATACTACACTAGGTTTGTAGTTAGAGTTTTTGTTCGGTGTAGAAATAATAAACTCCCTCAGAAGACCTCCCAACCTTTAGAACAAAGGCTTTGGGGATGGTTATCTTGCACACTACCAGCAAAAGTGGGTTTCCCTAGTTTCGCTTTAATATTATAGTGGGGTGGAATAGCTTGGCTTTGGCTTGAACCCACTTGATTCGTTCCTCTTGGGTGATTACTTTTTCCCACAAGAGCATGCCCTCTACACGATGTAATAAAGCATTAGAATTGCATGAAATGTAAAAGGTAAGTCTAGTATTTTGGTCACCCAGTTAAGGGGAGAGCAGAGACCTATTGCCACAAACACAATAGACAATGTTCCTTTTTTGAGCCCAAATCACAATGATCTAATCTATGTGAAGATGTTGCTTCACGAAAACAAGTTGTTCAATTTTAACTACAGAAATCATTGTGTGGTGACTATCCTAGATTGGTTCATTTTAATCCATGTGTATCCTAGGGTTGCTTCTTTTTTTAAAAACCAGATGTGACTATCCTAGATTGGTTCTTTTTAATCCAGAAAAGGTTTTGTCTACGAAAGGCATCAAAATCATAACCTTGTTTAGTTATAGCCTATATGCACTAAAATATCACCTATATGCGCCAGAAAAACAAGTGAATGCGCTAAAACAAAACCCATAAGCGCTACAGAAAACCCTAAAAGTGCTAAAAGAAATCCTAAATGCACCAAAAGAAAAATGCAACAATTTTTTTTTTTACAATTTTTTTAATAAACCAAGCTAAGTATATGTGCCATTCTATTCCTTATAAGCATCATTTTTCTCACAAAATGCACTGAAACAATTCCCAAATGCATCGAAAGACCTGAAAAAACATTGAAAGAAATCCTGGATGCGCTACAAAAACCCACGGATTTGCTACAGAAACCCATGGATGTGCTACAGAAACCCATGGATGTGCTAAAACGAAATTTTTTGTTAAAAATCTGAGTTCCAGAATGCAAAATCCTGTCAAAAAACCCTGCAAGTAGATGTTAACAATGGGGAAAGGCCCCATGGTGGGCGCCAGAAATGTGTGATCAATTTTCAAGCATGATAAATATGTAAAAAAATAAAATCAAACACACCTATAGAACATTATATTAAAACCAAATTTAAATGAAAATAAATGCAAACTCTTTCTTTTTTCTTTGATGTCATCCTATCGTCCTCTATCTCCAATGTTTTTATTGATTCTAGCTGGCTCTCAGATCTTGGGCTAGGCTCAACAAACGGTCTTCCTAGAGAACGAGATTGAATATGAATGCATGCAAATGCTATGCTAAGATTAATGTGCTATGATTATAAAAATGCAAGATTACGATACTATGAAAGCTAAAGATGATAATGACAATGCTAAAGATGCTAGAATGCTAGAATACAAATAATCTCTAATCTATATGCATTATAAGTTGTAGGTGTAACCAATGCTTCAATTTGCAGAGATATTTATAGAGTTTTCGAAGGATTTTGATTGGCTAAGGTGATCAACGACTGTGAAAATTTCTAGCAAATCGAAAAGTCGAAGATGGATAAGACTGGAGAAAAAAAGAAGAAGAAAAAAGAAAGCTTTGTTTCCTTTTTCAAAAAAGAGATAAGATGAGATGATAAAGATGATTTGTCAAAATCATCTTTTTGTGAGATTTTGGAAAGATTTTGAAGAAGATAAATAATGAATTATTAAATTCAATTATTTATTTATGGGTGATATGGAAGATTTTTCTTAAAATAGAATATTTACCCAAGATTTGAAGAATAATGGAGGATTTCATAATTAAATAAAATATTTAATTAATTAGAAGAAAGATTTGAATAGGAGAAAGGAAATTAAATCCAATTAAATCAAAGATTTAATTAAACTTAAATGTGATAATTAATTTAACTAAACAATGATATTTATTTAATTAATTAAGTGGACTTAAGAAAGTGGTAATTAAATAAAGTTAATTTATTTAATTAAAGTGGAGGAATAAAGTGAATGAACAATATAATTAAAGTAATTAAATTTAATCATATGTAGAGGACTTTAGAGAAATTAATTAAATAGTAAATATTTAATTAAATGCCAGGATTAGACATGACCAATTTTATGCATATACATTTTTCCCCTCTTTGAAGTGATTTATTATTCACTATTTAATTAGTAGGGATCTCTTCTTTGATTTTTGAATTTTTCAGATCAATAACATCTTCAAATAATGAAATCTAATTCAACTATGTTAAAAACATGTATCTGAAATTGCAATTTTCTGATGAGCTTATTTTTTTTATGGCTGCATTATAATATCATTTTTTGATCTTGTAGGTGATCATAAGGAGTTGTAGTAGCAACAATATCAATCATAGATAGCAAATTGGAAAGCGAAAACTTCCAGGTGCACTCGTTTAATCTTTCATCTCTTAATCTTGTTTGTAACACATTTGGATTTGGGCTCTTAAAATGAATCCTGTCTTCAATCACACTTCAAAAATTAGGTCTAAAATTAAACATTTTCTTCCATCACATTTTGATTTGGGGATCTAAAAATAACAAGTGCTTCCATTGTTTGCATACACACATTTCATTTCTAAGGTCAATTAACAATTAGGAGTGTGAATCAAGTGCGTGTGTGATCACAAATAGCTCACTTGGTTTTCTTTTGTTAAACCCTTCATAGGAGGCCTGCTAGGGGATTCCATCACCCTTGTGGACAACCTCAATCAAAGTGTGAATCGAAAGACACGCTTGTTTAGGAGTTAAAATCTTGTCACTCTTGGCTAAGCCCCAAAGAACTTTATACCTTTGGGATGTGAAGGTGAAGGGTGGGTTACCCCTTTCTCTCGGCTGTGTTGCAGGATTTTTCTTCCAAATCATTCCTTAGTCAACCTTGTGCAGACTAGCTTGAGACCTAATTGGCCATACCCACTTGACTCACATTAGGCTTGTTGTTGTGTATTCAAGTGTTTGCTTAATCATAACATTTAATCTTAAAAGACAAATTTATCGTGTTTGGTGTGTGTGTTCATGCATTTACATGTGAGATGTTGTGTTTGATATTGCCCAAATAAAACTTCCAATAAACACTTGCCACATCATCCAATCTTGTCATTTCACATCATATCCTAAGCATCATCATTTCTTTAATCTAGTCAACATCATTTAACATCATGCCAACATTAGAAAACCTAGCATCCCAGCTTCACAACCTCCTTCAAACACTTCACCAAATACCCCAACCCCTAGACCACCAAACCATACAAAGCCTTCAAACTCTCTTCCAAAATTTTCAACAAATTAAATCACCTCAAATCCAACACCTCCTAGCTCAAGCCAATCAATTCATTACCACTTGTCAAATCCAACAATCACAACATCACCCCCTATCCATTCATTATCAATCAATGCTACTTCAACCTAATGTGCCATCCCATTCTACCTCATACCAATCTAATTCATCCACTTCTTTGTATGTCAATGCCACATCAACCTATCAAGCCACATCATGAAAAACACATGTGAATTTAAGTTCTACCTCGTAACAAGGTCAAACTTCGTCATGTTCTAATGCAGCCATTCACAAGGGGAACACTAATCTAGGTCATGCACCCTCTAGGTATATCATACCACTATCCAATCAAATTCCTATCCCTAAGCCATTATGTCCTAGTCCTAATCCATTGGCCTCTCCACCTTCTAATCCATCAAACTCTTCATTACCCCCACTATCATCTAATCCTCCATCAAATCTCTGCCCTAAATTCAAACATTTCAAAAGTAAACCTATGGCATTACCCAAGTCCACCCATACACCTACAAAGGATGTGACCCAAGGGCTCCTCACAAGGAATCAAACATCGCCATGTCATCCAACTCATATTTTTGAACCTACCAAAGAGTCTTTAAACACCATGCCTATTCCTCCAACCCCATCATGTAGTCTTCCCCTTGAGCCTATTCAAGAGTCTTCCCCATTAATTCCAAATCAACCTCCATCATGTCTCCATGTTGTTGGCCATCTAGAACATGTTGAGTCCATTCAAGAGTCATCCCCTTCCACCTCCATTCAAATAATTCATGAGGTATGTCAAGAGAACAATCCTAAACATGAGGAAATATTACCCCCTCATCCACATAAAGATCAACATCCTCCTAATGATTATGTTCATAACACACCTAATGTTATTCATGATCAATCTTTCATCTTTGATCAAGACCCCTTTTATGATCAAGAAGACCATGATGATCCCCTTAGCCAACTTTATGCATTCCATGATCAAGAGCTTGCCACTTCACCCATCCATGATACACAAACATCCACTTCCCATGATGAGACAAGTGCCTCCGAAGCACACATAGAAGATCAAACAAATACCTTAGATCTAAGTGAACACAATGCTAATCAAGATCCTAATGATCCTCCATCACCCACTATCAACCCCATTGCAAGTCCTCCATCATATCATATTGGTCTTTCCACCCTTATTCATGAATGTTCCTCATAAAAACAACCGTTATCTTCCCTTGATTCATTTTCTCCATCCAATAAGGAACTCGTGTCTAGTGTTTCACCTACAATTAGTCCCATTTTCCATTGCATACTCCAAAACATGAACCACCAAGGTAAAGGTTTAGGCCTTCATGAACAAGAAATTTTGGAGCCTATACATGTCAAAGTCCCTCCACACTCTTTTGGCCTTGGACATACACCCCAAGGACAACAACCTAAAGATGTTGGTACTTCCTCCATCCATCCTAAGTCCACCTCCTTTCATCATAAGCCCTATCATACACCCAAAACATATTTTGCAATTCCACCACCATCATCCTACAAATGTCAAAAGCATGTGACCATACACCTTCCACCATCCACTTTTCCACCATTACTTCCAACTCCTAATATCCCTCCATCCACTTTACCACCATTACTTACAACACCTAATATCCCTACCATCCAATCCTTTTATCCATTTATCCATAAATACCCTAACATTCCTAATCATTACCAACAAATGCACACATTGTATAAACATGAAGCTTCCACCCATTCCATGATACCCATGGGATTCAAAAGCAAGAATTTCAATGCCTCTACCTATAAAGTAAAAATCCTAAGGGTTCTCATGCCTTAGGACATCAATACAAAAAGTCAAAGAAAAATACATCACAAAAGTTATATAAGCCCATACCTCCAAAATTAAAGGCCAAAACTAAAATGGTTTGGGTCCCTAAGAAAAAGGAAAGAAAGTCAAATGAGGAATCTACATCACAAAAATCCCAACCATCCACTTCCACCCCACATTCTTATTCCATTCAAATGTCTGAAATTCCTAAAACCCATAGGCAAAATAAAATTCATAAAAATAATAAGTCTATGTGGGTACCAAAAACACTTCATCCACCACCTCCTAAGAAAACATCTTCATTGCTTCCTACACCCCATCCACATCAAAAGCTTCAACATTTATCACAGTGTGTGCAACCATTGGTCATGGTTCCCTTACATTTCACAAAAAATCCACATACCTCCATCTCCTCACCCTTCACCCATTATCCTACATATCTCCCCCACCATCTTCCTATGGTCCATGCTTTTGGATAAGCCTACCCATTCATCTTTTCCATAAGTCCCATATAATCCCTATCTTCCCTACATAATCCACTATTTTCCTCCATAATCCACATCATAATCCATCATCTACCTATTCCATCTCCCTTTCATGTCATCCCTTACCAACATCTATGAGCATAATGACATTTAACATGGTCCATGCAATGACATCCATCCCTAGTGGGACTATCACCTTTCATGGAACTAGACACTTCAGTCCCTCCTATCCATATTCCCCTTCTCCTAGTCAAAAAGTTGAAAAGTCAACAAAAAAAAGGTCAAAAAAAGGTAAAAAAAAAAATTAAAAAGAAAAGTAAAGAGAAATTCCTTTGTCCAATAGTGAAAACCTGGTAAATAGGCACCCTAGATAAGTACCATGATGAAAACCTGGCAAACATGCATCATGTGTAGGTTGATCTTCTATGTCACTTACACTTGGGGGCACAATGTCTTATCTATCCAACCTATCGTTTGCATGTCTTGTCATTTCCATCCTACCTACCACCTTTAGCCATCATACATACCTATCTTATTAAGTCCACTTATCTACCATTCTCCTTTTGATCTTGATGAAGACATAGGGGAAAAATGTTGAAACATGTTTTTTGGGTATCTCTTGACATACCTCATCCTTCCAAACAAGCCTATCATTATCTTATTGTCATAAGCTTTCTCATGAAAAATCCTAAGTATTGTACATAGAATGGGGCATGTTATTTCTATGCGACATAGTCTTTGGAAATCACATCCTTGCTCTCCTATGATGCATACATCCATTCCATTCACTACGACCTATCATTTCCATCCATCCATCTATCATGAGCCTTTTATCCCTTATCCCATCACCAACCCTTTCATCCATCAGTCCCATCTATCTCCTTGTACCTAGACTTGGTTTTCCCTTTGTCATTGGTATCTAGCACAAAGGCTACTCAAATTTTCATCCTTTGACACCTCAAAACATTTCAAAAATCCAAAAAAATGAAAATATTTCAAAAGTCCAAAAAATCAAAACATTTCAAAAATCCAAAAAATCAAAACATTTCAAAAGTTCAAAAATCAAAACATTTCAAATGTCCAAAAAAAAATCAAAATATCCCCAAAATTACAAAAAAATGGAAAAGGTCTCGAAGAAAGACAAAAAATAAAATCAAATAGCCAACAAAAAATCCAAGCAATAAAATCAAACCACATCACTTCTTCTAATCAATCTAATCATTATCATCAAATCAATTCATTTCTTCATCAATCCAATCAATCAAAATCATTCCAATCAAATCAATTCCTCAATTCAATCAATCAATCTTCTAATCAAATCACTTCAACCTAAATCATTCTAATCACATCAATTCTTCTATTCAATTCATCACATCTTGTCATCCAATCAATCATCATATCATTACAAACCATTTCTTCAAATTAATCAAATCAATCCAAGCAATAATCCAAATGCAAGTCAATCCTCAATCCATACCAATCAAATCAATCAATCTTATCAAATTATCCAATGACATCCTTTGGTCTTGATCCTAATCTTGTTGTAAACCCAATCAATCAATCAATTATCATCATCCTTGTGTTGATCTAGGGATATGTTGTTCCCTGCAATGACAACACTATCATCATCAATCCAAGTAAACTAGTCAATTATTAGTCATCCTTGTGTTGATCTAGGGATATATCGTTCCCCGCAATGACAACACTATTATCATCATCAATCAATCAATTAATCATTGGTTTATAGCTTGACAAGGGCAATTCCTTGTTTGTTTTTGTATCATTTGTGCATGCTTGCTTGCTTGTGTGTGTTATCATTTTATCTTGCATTTGTATCAAATCTGTATCATTCCAACTAATATTCATATCTTGTGTATGTTGGAGTAGCTTTTTGCACTATCCTTTGCATCTAAGGTCACATCATACCTTTTGTGCATTAGGACTTTAATGCTCTAAGTCTACTTCCTCATACATCTAGACAAGGTTGTATTACATGGGGCACGAGACAAATCATCACCTTGGTCCTTATATCTTGGTGCATAATGTCTAGTGCTAAATCAAACATCATGGTTGCTCACTTTCATTGCAACATAATGCATCCTTCACTTCTTCTATCCATTCCTTCATCTTTAGTTCTTGACCCATCCCTTTCATTTCGAGAGCCTACCCATGTTTTTCCAACCCGCCTATCCTCTCGAGGGGGCATCATCATTCCATCATCATCATATTCTGATATCATCATCCATTTTCCTCTATCCATACCTTAGCTTCTTTGAAATGATGTTACTCGACACAAATATCATCATCTCGAACATCATCTCAAAGAGGGGAAAAATGTAGACACCCAAAAATGTCCTCTTACAACACTTTGTCACAACATTGCATCATTTAGACATCTTGTAGTATGTTTTTCCCTAGGTACCCATGTCATCATCTAATTAGTTAAATAAATCTTATTTATTTGACTAATTTCATTTATTCCCATCCTATGCATAATCCATCCATTCCTCTAATGTTAATTAAATAATTTATATTATTTAATTAATTAAATCATAATCCATCCATTCCTCTAATGTTAATTAAATAATTTATATTATTTAATTAATTAAATCATTCCATCCATTCCTCTAATGTTAATTAAATAATTTATATTATTTAATTAATGAAATCATAAATTCAACATTAATTAAATAAATAAAATATTTATTTAATTAATAAAATCTTAAAAAGATCTTTTCACTTTCTTTCCAAAATTGAAACTCATGTTTATCTAATTAATTTATTTAATTAGATAATTCATCAATTATCCTTCTCATCTTTTTTAGGATTTATTTCCTTTAAAAGAGAATCAAAATCTTTGTATCTTTTCACATCTTATCTTATCTTGTTTTATTTCCTTTAAAAAAAAATCAAAATCTTTCTATCTTTTCACATCTTATCTTATCTTGTTTTATTTCCTCCTTGATCAAATAAAACAAAAAAATCAAATCCTTATCAAATCTTATCTCTGTCCACATTGAAACTCTATAAATCTAACCTTTCATAGGCCATTTGTATCGAATCTTCTTTGAGCATCATCACTCTGTCAAAATCAATTTTCAATCTTCCATCCATTTCCATCTATCACCTTCATCATGTGGTTATGTTGCTGAATTGAGCAACCAACATTCCTCCAACAATCAACCTTCAAAATTTTGTATTTGTTTGTTATTGTGATTTTCATGCTTGCTCGTACTCTATTGTGCTAGTTAGGATCTGATATATTTCTATTTTAGTTTTATATCTTATTTTATCCTAATTACATTGGTGAACCCGATGTGAATCCTTTGATCTTGCTTGCTTTTTGCAAGTTTTATTGACTTTTTGTTGCAGATCTACGATTTTTTTGGACAAAACCCTAGGTTTTACAAATTTCTTCATATCTTTTACAAAGCTGTGAATTTTTTTACAATATTTTCATAAAGTCTTTTGCATCATCTCAAGAAGCTACAATAAAAAAATTGAGAGTTTATCATTATTTTTATAGGATTTATCGTAATTTTATGTTTTTTCATAAAATTGATTTTCTGGACGCAAATCTGTGAATTTTTAAGAATATTTTACATTTTTGGAAATTTCTTGAAATTATAATGGGGGTATATGTTTTACAGATTTAATTTGGAGGTCAAATACAATGCGAAAAAATCCAATCTTCATTTTCTATATGGTTTTCACAAATCTGCATTTTTTAGTGCAAAACAGGGATTTTTGTTTGACTTCTTTACATTTATGGCACCACAATTAATCGATCACATGTTTTTAATTAATTTCTCTAAATTACTATACATATGATATAGTTTAATTAAATTAATTATATTTTTCATTCACTTTATTCCTCCACTTTAATTATAGAGTTTTGATGATGTGTTTCTTTGATGTTACCATATTGATGCTTGTACATACTTCCAACATTTTAAAACACTCTATGATGATTCAAGAAAGCTAACAAAAGGTTCAAAAAATGGTTTGTTTCATTTAGTTGCATTTTATTTAGATCAATGTACATATCTGTAGATAGGGTAAAAATCAGCAGATTTAGAGTATTGAAAACAATAATCTAATTAATCCTATCATGCACAATAGAGTACGAAATAATACGAAAATCACAATATGAAGCATAAATGCAAACCGATCTCCGCATTAACTCGATTTATCTCCATTGCTCTTCTCCACCTGCATGAGAATGCGAGATTTTGAAGGGTTGACAATGGAGGAATGTTGAGTGCTCATTCCTGCAGCATAACGACTTGACGATGACAATGACAAATAGAAAGAATGATAGATAAAGACAGAAGACTGATTTTGACAGAGTCTGGGTGCTAGACGAATCAACCTCCTAAATGGATTGTGAGAGGCCGTATTTATAGAGCCGTGACGTTGACGAAGATAAGATTTGACAAGATTCGACAATGATTTGATTTTTGACAAAAGAGGAAATACAACGAGATGAGATAAGATTTCAAACAAAGATAGAAAGATTTCATTTCCTGTTTTAAGGAAATAAATCTCGAAAAAGACGAGAAGGATAATCGATGAATTATCTAATTAAATAAATTAATTAGATGCACACGAGTTCAGTTTTGGAAAGAAAGCGAGAAGATCTTTTTAGGATTTTATTAATTAAATAAATTTTGGATTTATTTAATTAACATTGAATTTATGATTTCATTAATTAAATAATATAAATTATTTAATTAACATTAGCGAAATGGATGGATTATGAATATGAATTTAATTAAATAAATAAAATTTATTTAATTAAATAGATGATGACATGGGTACCTAGGGCAGAGCGTGCTACAAGATGCCTAAATGATGTAATGCCGAGACAGGTGTTGCAAGAGGACAATTTTGGGTGTCTACATTTTGCCCCTCTTTGAGATGATGTTCGAGATGATGTGATTTGTGTCGAGTAACATCATTTCAAAGAAACTAAGGTATGGATAGAGGAAAATGGATAATGATATCAGAATATGATGATGCCCCCTTGAGAGGATAGGCAGGTTGACCAAACATGGGTAGGCTCTCGAAATGAAAGGGATGGGTCAAGAACCAAAGATGAAGGAATGGATGATACGTTATGCTGCAATGAAAGATGAGCAACCATGATGTTTGCTATAGCACTAGGCATTATGCACCAAGATATAAGGACCAAGGTGACGATGTGTCTCGTGCCCCAGTGTAATACAACCTTGTCTAGACGTATGAGGAAGTAGACTTAGAGCATTAAAGTCCTAATGCACAAAAGGTATTATGTGACCTTAGATGCAAAGGATAATGCAAAAATATATTCCAACACACACAAGATATGAATATTAGCTAGAATGATATGGATTTGATACAAATGCAAGATAAAATGATAATACACACAAGCAAGCAAGCAAGCATGCAAAAATGATACAAAAACAAACAAGGTATTGCCCTTGTCAAGCTATAAACCATTGATTGATTGATTGATTGATGATGATAGTGTTGTCATTGTGGAGAGTGACATATCCCTAGATCAGCACAAGGATGACTG
The DNA here is from genome assembly GCA_007258455.2 of Sequoia sempervirens. Lineage (NCBI taxonomy): Eukaryota > Viridiplantae > Streptophyta > Pinopsida > Cupressales > Cupressaceae > Sequoia > Sequoia sempervirens. Next base: position 5,985 of record VDFB02100239.1, on the reverse strand, counting down.
ATAATTGACTGATTGACTTTGATTGATTGGGTTTACAACAAGATAAGGATCAAGACCAAAGAATGTGATTGGATAACTTGACAAGATTGATTGTCTTGATTGATATGGATTAAGGATTGACTTGCATTTGAATTATTGCTTGAATTTTTGTTGGCTATTTGATTTATTTATTTTTTTGTATTTTTGGGGATATTTTTATTTTTTTGTATTTTGAAATGTTTTGATTTTTTTGGACTTTTGGAATGTTTTGATTTTTTTTTTTAATTTTGACATGTTTTGACTATTTTGGACTTTTGACATGTTTTGAGGTGTCAAAGGATGAAAATTTGAATAGCCTTTGTGCTAGATACCAATGACAAGGGGAAAACCAAGTCTAGGTGCAAGGGTGGGTGATGGGATAAGGGATAAAAGGCTCATGATAGATGGATGGATGGTATTGATGTATGCATCATAAGACAACAAGGATGTGATCTCCAAAGACTATGTCGCATAGGAATAACATGCCCCATTCTAGGTACAAGACTTAGGATTTTTCTAGACAAAATGTATGACAATAGGATAATGACAGGCTTGTTTAGAAAGATGAGGTATGTCAAGAGATACTCAAAGCATGTTTCAACCTTTACCCCTATATCCTCATCAAGATCAAAAGAAGAAGGGTGGATGAATGGACTCGATATGATAGGTATGTATGAATGGACTCAATATGATGGCTAAAGATGGCAGGTAGGATGTAAATGACAAGACATGAATGATAGGAGGGATAGATAAGACATGGTGCCCCCAAGTGTAAGTGACATAGAAGATCAACCTACTCATGATGCTGTTTGCCAGGTTTTCATCACGGTACTTATCCAGGGTGCCTGTTTACCAGGTTTTCACCGTTGGATGAACGGATTTATCTTTACTTTTATTTTTTATTCTTTTGTTCATTTTGACTTTTTGACTTTTGACTTGTGGATATGAGGGACTCAATTGTCTAGTTGCATGAAAGGTGATAGTCCCACTAGGGATGGATGTCATTGCATGGACCATGTCAAATGTCATGATGCTTATAGATGTTGGTAAGGGATGACATGAAAGGGAGATGGAGTAGGTAGATGATGGATTATGATGTAGATTATGTCGAGAAGATGATAGGGATTATATGGGACTTATGCAAAAGATGAATGGGGAGGCTTAGCCAAAAGCATGGACCATAGGAAGATGATGGGGGAGATATGTAGGATAATGAGTGAAGGGTGGGGAGAAGGAGTTATGTGGATTTTTTGTGAGATGGAAGGGAACCATGACCAATGGTTTCACACATTGTGATAAAATTTGAAGCTTTTGATGGGAAGGTGGTGTAGGAAGCAATGGAGATGTTTGCTTAGGAGATGGATGATGAAGTGCTTTAGGTACCCACATAGACTTAGTATTTTTATGACTTTTATTGGGCTTGTGGGTTTTCAAAATTTGAGATTTTTGGATGGAATGTGTATTTTGGATGGGAGGGGTTGGTTGGGATTTTTGTGATGTGGATGCCTCAGTTGACTTGATTTCTTTTTTCTTAGGTACCCAAACCATTTGAGTTTTGGCCTTTACTTTTGGAGGTATGGGCTTATATAGCCTTTTAGATCTACTTGGCTTTGACTTTTTGCAATTGTATGCTAAGGCATTAGGACCATTAGAATTTTTGACTTTATGTGTAGAGGCATCCAAATTTTTATTTTGGAATCCCTTGGGTTTGGTGGAATGAGTGGAAGCTTTATGTTTAGACAATGTGTGCATTGATTGGTCATGATTAAGATGTTTAGAGGATTTATGGATAAATGGATAAGTGGATTGAATGGTAGGGATATTAGGAGTTGGAAGCAATGGTGGTAGAGTGGATGGAGGGAAGTGTATGGTCACATGCTTTTGACATTTGTAGGAAAACGGTGGTGGAATGGCAACATATGTTTTAGGTGTATGATAGGCTTTATGATGGAAAGTGGACTTAGGATGCATGGAGGAAATACCAACATCTTGAGATTGGTGTCCTTGAGGTATATGTCCAAGGCCATAAGAGCGTGGAGGGACTTTGACATGGATGGGCTCCAAAATATCTTGTTCATGAAGGCCTAAACCTTTGCCTTGGTGGTTCATATTTTGGAGTGTGCAATGGACAATAGGACTAGGTGTAGGTGAAACACTAGACATGATTTCCTTATTGGATGGAGAAGATAATGGTTGTTGTTGTTCAAAGGAGGAACATTCATGAATGAGGGTAGAAAAACCAATAGGAGATGATGGCGGACTTGCAATGGGGTCGATAGTGGGTGACATGGGATCATTGGGATCTTGATTAGCATTGTGTTCCCTTAGATCCAAGCTATTTGTTTGATCTTCTATGTGTGCTTGGGAGGCACTTGTCTCATCAAGGGAAGTGAATGTTGATGGATCATGAATAGGACTAGGTGGAGGTGAATTTGGAATATCTTTCTCATGGACGGGTATAGGATCAAGTTTCTCATGGATAGGCTCTTCATCATTATGGATATCGTCTTGATCATAAAAATGATATAGATTATGGATGGGTTGGATGAAAATGATTTGATCTTGATTAGGACTAGGGCTTGATGTTTCCACATGCTTGGGAGTAGACTCTTGATATAACTCTTGGGTTTCTTGCATGGAAGTGGAAGGGGATGACTCTTGAAGAGACTTGACATGTTTTTGATGGTCAATGACATAGGAGCATGAAAGAGGGTGACTTGGACTTATGACGGGAGACTCTCGAATTGGCTCAAGGGGTTGTGGATGACATGGTTGACTTGAAGGACTTGGCATGACGTTTGAGGACTCTTTGGTATGTTCAAGTATATGTGTTGAATGACATGGAGACAATTGATTCCTTGCTTGTATCCCTTGGGTCACATCCTTTATAGGTGGATTGGTGGATTTATGGAATGCCATTAATTTATGTTTTAAATATCTAAATGTAAGGCATTGATTTGATGAAGGATTAGATGATGGTGGGGGTAATGAATAGTTTGATAGATTAGAAGGTGGAGAGGCCAATGGATTAGGACTAGGACATGGTGGATTAGAGATAGGCATTTGATTGGATGGTGGTAAGGGTGTATGGACTAGATTGGTGTTTCCCTTGTCAAAGGTGGCATTAAGACTTAAAGGATCTTGATGTTGTTGCCAAGGTGGACTTGGGATCCTATATTCTTGTTGTGATATGGGTGGATATGTTGATGTGGAATTGACATGGAAGGTAAATGGGTTTTGTGGGCATGATGATGAAGGTGACACATAGGATTGTGGTTGAATGTCTTGAGGTTGGAATGGTGTTTGGACTTGTGATATGATTTGTTGTTGTGATGATGATGGAGGGGTTGAATAGGATAACAATTGTTGAAAGGTTGATTGATGTGGATAAGGGTTGACATTGGAAGAGTTGTGATAGGTTGATGAAGGGGAAAGTTGATATGTGGATGGATGAGGTTGATATGATGATATAGGTGACACATAGGATTGATGTGAAATTTGTTGATGTAGTGATTGGACTTGATGATGTGCTTGTTGGACTTGACCATTGGCTATGAGGTATCGGATTTGTGCTATGAATTGTTGCATTTGAGGTGATTGGTTTTTTTGAAGTTGTTTGAGCATGTCATGGACTCTTTGAATGATTTGTTGTTTTAAAGGTGATTGGCTTGTTTGAGCTTCATGAAGCATGTGAATAAGCTCTAGTGCTATGTCTTCGAATGTTGTCATGGTGTAAAATGATGTTGATTGGATTGAAGAGATGATGATGATGATATGATGAGGAATGAAAAGATTGGATGACTTGGATGATGTGGCAAGTGTTTACTGGAAGTTTGACTTGGGAAATATCAAACACAAGATTTCACATGTAAATGCATGAACACACACACCAAGCACAATGGTAATTTTTTTTTCCAAGATTAGATGTTATGATTAAGCAAGCACTTGAATACACAACAACAAGCCCTATGACTAGTCAAGTGGGGTATGGCCAATTAGGTCTCACGTGAGTTTTCACAAGGTTGACTAGGTATAATTTGGAAGCAAAATCTTTCCAATAAGTCGGGAGAAAGGGGTAACCCACCCTTCACCGTCACTTTCCAAAGGTATAAAGTTCTTTGGGGCTTAGCTCAGAGTGACAAGATTTCAACTCCCAAACGAGCATGTCTTTGGATTCACACTCTATTGAGGTCATCCCTTGGAGGGGTGTGTGCTCCAAGCAGGCCTCCTATGAAGGGTATGACAAAAGAAAACCAAGTGAGGTGTTTTGGAGAACACACACACTTGATTCACACTCACAAAGATTAATTTCCCTTAGCAATGAAATGAAATGTGTGTAAACAGTTCAAACACTTTTTCTTTTTAACCCCAAATCGAGATGTGTAGGAAGATAGTGGTTAATTTTAGACCCAATTTTTGATATGTGATGGAAGACAATATTCATTTAAAAAACCCCAAATCCAAATGTGTTTGCAAACAATGATTGATTTTATGCCCTAAATTGAAATGTGTGACAAGCAATGATTAATGAGAAATGAAAGCTTAGAATGTATGCACCTGATTATTTTCGCTTTCCAAATTGATGTTGTGATTGATCCAATGTTGTTCCAACTCCTTTGATGCACTGATAATATTTGCAACGTTGTGAAGTTCGTCTTGTTAGCTTTCTGATGAATCCTCGTTTGTGCAATTTGAAGCCCATATGAAAAAGTTATGATAAAAAGAAAAATAAAATGCTCCTTCTAAATTAAGTCTAAATTAGAAACTTTTAAATTTAAAATCTAAATCTAATTAAAAATAAAAATCTAATAAAAATCTAATTTAAAAAAAAATCCAATTTAAAATATAATTTTTTAAAAAAATCAATTTAAAAATCTAATTTAAAAAATAATCTAATCTAAAGAAAATCTAATTAAAAATCTAATTAAGAAAAAATCTAATTAAAAAGAAAATCTAATTAAGAAATCTAATTAAGAAAAAAATCTAATTAAAGAAAATCTAATTAGAAAAATCTAATTAAAAAGAAATCTAATCTAAAGAAAATCTAATTAGAAAAAATCTAATTAAAGAAAATCTAATTAGAAAAATCTAATTAAAAAGAAATCTTAAAAACTAACTATAAAAAATTAAGAACTAACTTAAAAAGATATTTCTAATAAAATCTTAAAGGAATGAAACTATCGAATATTTGCATGAAAGGTCAAAAAAAAGGTTTGTGAAAGCTTAAAAAGTGTGCCAACAGAGATACTTAAGGAAAATAAAAAGCACGATTGGAGTGGAGTGGGCAAACGGAAGGAGAGGCGGGTAAAAATAAATGGAAGATTACGCCAAAGCAGAGACAGGAGGAGACTCGCGTAGTAGATGGGCAAACAGGAAAATGAGTGACGGGTGAGGGCACAAGCGATGGATAATTGTTTGTAAGTGGCGTGCCAGGACAGCGATCAGGGTTTCAAAATGGGCAGAAGGGAGTCAGCCAAATAAGACAAGATCGACATTTTGCTAGCTGAAGGATCATCGAATAAGATGAAGGAAATTACCTAAACGGCAACTGCATATAAAGACACTTGATATTATCGAATCACCTTTGAAAGCAACATCAGGTAAAAGTATAATCGGTTCAGCATTTAAGGAAAAATCGTGACAAAGAAGAAGTGACAGACTAAGTATAGTTGGGCCGAGTGAAGGTTGTTGCATAAGCACTAGACCATTCTAATATTGAAAAGCAACGCATTTATCATGATTGAAATGCATTTACATAATACCAGCAATTGAGAAAGCATCCACACTACTAAATACAAAATCAATCTGCGGAGATCAAAATCTCCCGCCAAGTACGCTACCAATCATGCCAAAGTCTGCAACAATTTACTCTCAAAACTTGACAAACGAAGGTTAGAAAATGCAAACTTTTAGAAGAAAAATCTGCAAAATGTATGATTAAATCGAAATATGTCGGGTTCACCAAAT